>JAGFNQ010005266.1:35039-73191 GCA_024364735.1 Boesenbergia rotunda
TTTAAAAGGGTTTCAAATACTATACTTTAAATTTTCAAAACATTACTTTCAAAACTCGATGTATTTTTCGAAACATAGTTTTATTTTGACTTTAAATCTACCCCCTTTAAAACTAGGGTCTTTCTTCAACACGGATTTAGCTTAGGCATAACCCTAGTATGCATGCTCCTATAGCTCTAGCAGCTAGCATCTCAGAAGCACATTAGGACTAACTTGATTGACAATCTAGACTGGGTTAAGATGCTTAGGACTGTTGCTTTGGAGTTATGATGCTTTAATTCAGTGCATCGAAACAAGTTGGGGGCACTATAAATGCAATTCATATTAATGAAGTCAGGTATTCTAGCTAACTTAGCTAATTTATGGAATACACTTGACATGACTGATCCAAGTGAAAACTACTACTTATTACAGTCAGTTAGTAGCTAACAGGTTAGACAGGTGTCTGAAAGGAATTTTTTCTTTTCCTAAAATGTTTTAATTCCTTTTAATTTTCATGCTTGAACTCAAAATAATGGTGCCTAGGCTTGACCTAAACTTAATTGTTTTTCCTTATGTTATTTTGCTTAAACATAATTTCTCTGAACACTTAGTTTTTCTTACTTAGTCATTTTTTTAATGCTCTGATATATTTCTTACCCATATCTTACATGATTTCGATATATGGCAAAGGGGGAGAGTTAGAAAAGTTCAAAGTGATTTCAAAATATTTTCTAAGTGTTAGAGAAGTTTTCTTACCAAGAAAGAAAAAGTTCAAAGAGATTAAAAAAACTTTCAAAATATTTTCAAAGTGTTAGAAAAGTATTTTCAAAGTTTTTTTAAAAAGTGTTACAAAATCTTTTTGCAAAATGTTTTTTTTAAGAGTGAATTTTCGATATTCTTACGAAATTAAGGGATTTTTTGAAAATCGCCCGTCAAAAATTGACTTCTATACTTTTGCTGATTTCCAAAAATTATTTCAACTTGGTCGCTCAAAAACTTTTGCATTGTTGAAAAATCTTTTCTTTACTTAGTGCTTTAATTATTTTCGATTGGTTTTTTAAAGTTCTTAAGCTTTTTCGAAAGCTTTTCAAAAAGGTAACTTAGTCTATGAACTGCTTAAATCATATTTTGAAAATGACTAAGTCTAGTTTTTGAAAAAAAAATATATTTGATCAAGGTCGAGATAACTGGTTAAGTGGGAGAGCTCAAAATAAAATTTTATTCTGTTTAAACTTATTTTTAGCATAACTTTAAACTAGGTTGCCATAATCAAAAAGGGGAAGATTGTTGGTGCCGGAAGCACCAGATCGAACCTTGTTTTGATATGTGGCAAAGGGTCAAGTTAAGCTGGTTTGTGTGTACTGATGAACTTGTGAAGCTTACAAGAAAGTCCTACGTAAGCTAGGGAAGAAGTCTTGACTTGCAGGTTTGAGCACGAAGTCTTGGTCGGGGATCGGGGAATGATGACATGGTGAGTGAAGCCGAGCATGAAGTCTTGGTCCGGGGGACCGAGCAGAAGACTTTGTCGAGTAGGGATAGTGGACAAGAGTTGAGACGTGTCATGGTCGAATGTCGTCGAGTTTTGTGTTCTCGGAGGCTGAGCAAAAGTCCAACCGGAGGTTTCGGGTGGTAGCTGGTAGACTCTCCTAAGAGGAGTAGGTGTGGACATGTTCCCCAGGAGGGAATATTAGGCATCAGTTAGACCTAGAAATTCAGGTGAAACCTAAAATTCAGGACCAAGATAAGACTCACAGTAAATCCATACTTGCATTTATTCTGTTTATATTATTGTATGGAACTAACCCTTGTTGTAGCTGAAAAGTTGAAACAGTTGGACTAGGGCGCCTGAATGGGACTCAGGCACCTGGGGAGCTAACAGTGGGTGGCTGAGCTGGAGCAATGGTCAAGCTTGCGTGACGAGTGCTGAGTGGAGGAGCCACGTCGGCACTAAGGCACCTTAAAAGAACTAGGCTGCCTGAGCTAGGATAAGGTTTGACTGCGCAGCGGATAGAATTCCAAGACATTGCGACTAGGGTGCCTGAGTGGCATTTCAGGCGCCTAGATGACTACTATGTAAAGGGGTCGAGAGTAGCACCCCAGAACAACAATTAACACACTGCGATCATTTTGTTCTCCTATGTCCTACGTGATCAAAGATTTGACAATGCTAAAACGTCGTCCAACTCTCCGAGTGATGGTCTTCAACTCATTCAAAAGGAGTCGGCATATTTGCTTCATTTCATTCTGCACACGTAAATCATGTAATCAGTACATTCATCCAATTATTAGTGATTGCCCAAAGTAAACGATCAAGGATCATGGGCCTTGCAGTAGGAGCCGGTCAAGACTCTGAAGCAAGTAAAACTAACTTGTGTTAGCATGCTGTGTTTTGTTTTTCGCTTCGTACTCGATCGTTCTAAAATCTGGAATATTTTTAAACTGATACTCACCCACCTTTATCCATCTATCATGATCCTACACGAAGTCCTGGCTGAGGCTTGGGCACCAAAGTCCTGGTTTGGGGGCTTGTGCACGAAGTCTTGACCTGCAAGGTTGAGCATGAAGTCTTGGTCCGGGGGACCATGTAGATGTCTTTGCCAAGCGGGGATCGTGAACAGGAGTCGAGACGGGTCAATATCGAACATCGTCAAGCTCCAAATTCTCGGAGGCCAAGCAAATGTCCTGGTCGGGGATCGGGCAATGAAGACTTGGTGAGTGAAGCCGAGCACGAAGACTTGGTCCACGGGACCGAGCAGAAGACTTTGCCAAGCTGGGATCATGGACTGGAGTCGAGACAGGTCATGGTCAAACGTCGTTGAGTTCCTTGGAGGTTGAGCAAATGTCCAACCGAAGGTCTCGCTTGGCAAACTTCTCCAGATAGGGGTAGGTGAGGACACGTTCCCCAAGCAAGGGAACAGTAGGCGTTGGTTCAACCAAGGATTTCATTTGAAATCTAATGTCAGAACCAGACAGCTCTGACTCTCAATTATTAAGGCTAAGAATTATTTGTTTTGTCTTGTGTTTGTTTGTCTTGCAGGAACCTGGAGTTGGAGGCAAGATAGGAGAGCAAACACAAGAAAGAAAAAGCATGGGATGCAAGCCTTATCCCTGCGCCGAGTACGCTAGTTCGGATCAAGTTATGCCGCAACTAGGGCGCCTGATAGGCCATTCAGGCACCTGAATAAGTACTATATAAAGGGGTCGAGTGTAGCAGTTAAATGATCAGCATACTCATCTGCTCACTCATTCTGTGCAAAGGAAAAGTTATAAGATGAAGCTCTGTGACCAAGGAGGCTCCAGGAAGAAGTGCGCGACGCTTTGCAGTTCCAGATCGGTCGTGATTGCCGTCTTCTATTTTGTTTGCATTTAGTTTGTAATTCTTTATCATTATTTTGATTGTACTCTCAACTATAAGACGGGTTTCTCCGCTTTCAGAAATTCCGGAAAGGAGACAACTAGTGGACGTGTGTACCCATAATTAGGCCTTGGACATACTGACCCTGGAGGGTTGAGAACCAAGTAAATCCCGTGAGTACTTGTTGTGTTTGTTTTTGTTTTTATTATTCTGTTGCTACTAACCACTTTGTTATTAAGCGAACAATCAATGAAGATTCGATGATAAACTGACGAGTCGATATTCTCCCTCCTCTATCGATGCCATCGATGCTACAATTGGTATCAGATCAGGTGGCTCTGATCGGACTCACCGCTGAAGGAGCAAGAAGGCCAGGAATTGAGGGGGAGTCAAGGGTGAAAAAGGTATATTTTTATAATGTCTAATTTTAAATTTCATATAATTTATTTCAAGTGCAGGGAGAGAGGGCACTATAAAAATTAGTATCCTACTCGTAACACTTGTACATCACCACCGGCGGCAACGGAAGTACCAGCGCCAGGAGCCCAGAGGGACAAAAGCCACATCATGTGCTTTAACAACCAAATCTACGGGCACTACAAGAATCAGTGTCCAGACTGGAGGATAAGTGGATCCAAAATGCCAGGAAATGGGAAAAAGGTAAAGAAAGTACAAAATTTTAATTCATGCAGAAATATTCCTGTCAACTTAAATTCAAATGCATATGATAATGTTCTTTCCGAAAATACCCCTATCCATGCAAACGTAACATTTAATTTTTTGAGTAAATTAGATTTTCTATATAGTAAGCTAAATGTTTTGCATGATAAATTAGCTAATTATAGTCCCAAATCAAACATTGATAATGGTAGAATATTAAATATAAATTCCTTAATCTTTAATATTAATGCTATAATTTTAGAAATTAATTCTAATATTTTGAATAATTATTCTTGTAATTCAATCAATGTTGAAGATAACAATCAAATCTTAATTTATAATTTTCAAGATAATCTTAATAATCTTGAAGATAATCTTAATAATTCTGAAGATAAAAATCAAATTTTAATTAATAATCCTGAATATAATCCTAATAATTTTGATGATAATAATGAAACTTTAATTAATAATTGACAAAATAATTTAAATAACTTTGATGATAATTATGAATCTTTAAAAATTATTCTACTTATTTTGAAGATAATGATACAACCTTAATTAGTAATCCTGAAAATTAGTCTACTTTTTTTGAAGATAATGATACAACTTATATTAATTCTAAATATAACTCTGAATATGAAAATGATTTTGAATATGAAGCTGAATTTATTAAAATTGAAGCTATAATTAAAAAGACTTATAAGGATTCAAATAAAATAGAAGTATTAAATAAAATTAAAAACATAAAAACAAAGGAATTAATAGATGAATATGAATTTTTGAATTAACGAAAATGATACAATTAGAAACAAAATTATTATTTAATTCTTAAAAATCAAATCTTAATATTCTAAATTTTAAATTCTAATAATTCTTAAAATATTTAAAGCTAATTGAATAAATCTTAAATTTTAATTAACAATTCAACTTTAATTAGAAACTTAATCCTTAATTCAAATCCATGAACTAAATTTAAATTAATTACCTTCAACTGTGATACTAAATAAAATTCTACCCAACTAGAACAATCAACTTAATAATAATAAATATATTAAAGTGGGTTGACATATTCGCGGGTTCACACGTTCTGTATCAAATCAAGAGTTTGATACTTTATTAGAAATCAAATTAAATTACTTCGACTTGATTGACACATGCATAATTGCCATGCTCATGCATCTGTTTATATTTTTCTTCTATATTTCTGCCATGTCATTCATGCTAGTTCATTTCTTGCTTAATCTAGAATGGCTAGATAGGAATATGATTGGTTGGCACTTGCCTAACATAGTACCAGGGTGGGGCGAGATGATAGTATATTAGGGATGCTTGGTCTAGGAAGTTAGGAAGGGTAAGGAGTACCCCACTTGGTTGGCCTAGCTAAGTGGAACTAGCCAAAGCTACCTCGCCACATCCTAGACTAGTTAGACCAGAGTTTCTCAAAAAGTAAATTAAAAGTATCATTTTTTAAAAAGGTTTTGTCTAAGGAACGGGTTGTTGATCTAATAAGGCTAAGGCCAAAGAAGGCCCCTATGCCTCGCCAAGACTTGGAAGCCAATTATTGAAATTTACTTTTGAGTTACTAATTGTTAACCATAAATCTAACTCATGGTCAAACAATCTAAATTGAGAAAAATTAATCAAACATCTCACAACACCCATTAGGCAACCATGCTTTTCTGTACTGTGACACTTAGAATGGGTGAGATGATAAGGACTAATCAATTGATAAGAGTTTTCAAAATGTTTTCAAAAATCTTTAGGATATTTTCTTAAAAATCTATTTTAAAAATAGTGACTAAACATAATAATGTTTTAATGAATTTCATGCATGATTGTGTGTACTTATAAATATATTTCAAAAATTATATATCATTTTGAAAATTGATTGACCTGCACTTAGACACATAACTTCTAGGTTAACACTAAAGTTCCTTAAGACACTTTGGTAGATGTCCTTGTAACTAAGTAGCCAGAAGGTGTCAGGATTAGGGGGAGTTAGTGTTTATCGTGTTTTCAAACGTTTCTGTTGAAAAAATTATTTTTGAAAAATTATTCTTTCCAAAAATTTATTATCTCTTTCAAAATGATATTTGATCAAAAATTATTTTTACAAAAATATTACTTCAAAAATTTTATATCCTTCAAAATATTTTTTGAAAAATATTCCTTTAAAAATTGATGTCTTTCAAAATGTTTTTCGAAAAATACTTCTTCAAAATTGTTATACTTTTCTAAAAATGCTATAATTGCTCTTATGATTTGCATAAACGCGAAAGACACATAGAAAATTTTTCCTTATGATCTGCAAGGATTCCTAAGATTGTATCAGGTTTAGGGGGAGTCTCAATCAAAAGAATAATTCGTCTTTTGATTACTTTGATCTTAAAAAAATATATAATTCTTTTCATTTGAATCAAACCCTAAGACTCCAAGGAAGTTTAACTTGTTGTCAACAAGTTTCCTAGGATCGTGTCAGATTTAGGGGGGGGCTCAAATTAAAATAACCATTAGAAGTTTAAAAAAAATACTATATTATCGAAAAATATTATCTTTATAAAAATACTATATTTGTGAAAATACAATATTCTTATTTTTCTTCTCAAACATCATTTCTTTTCTCAAATATCTTTGAAAATCTTTAGAAAATTGCGTGAGTTTGGCAAAATCTTCAAGACACGTAGGAAAGTTTTCTTTGTAGTTAACAATGTTTCCTAGGATTGTGTTAGATTGGGAAGGAATCCAAACCAAGAAATTTTTCAAAAATTATATATTGAAAATCCTTTATCTTGATTGGAAAATCTCTAAGACACATAGGAAATTTTTCTTATGGTCAAGAAGATTCCTAGGATTGTGTCAGATTTAGGAAAATTCAAATTAATAAAGAACCTATTTTTTCAATTTTTACTCAAGTGTTTAATGTTCTCTAAAATATTTTCTGAAAAAAAGCTACTTGAGTTATAAATAAAAAAAAGGGAGAAATTTTGAAAATTATATTTTCCTTAAAAATATTAAATAGTTTCAAAAATCGTATTGTTGGTGCAAATATTAAGTTAAAATCTTTTGCCTTATAATTCTTTTTGATGTGTGTCAAAGGGGGAGGGAGTACTTTAAGTTAGATTTTTTTTTTTGCCAAGTATTGACCTAAAACCCTTAGACCAAAACCTAACTTAAAATTATTGTCAAATATCAAAACGGGGAAGATTATTGGTGCAAAGAGCATTAGTTATGATCACTCAACCTCTAGTGTTTTGATGTTTGACAATATACTAAGGTCTGGTCAAAATGATCAAGGGTTAAGCCAAACAAGACCTGATGTTTGGTAGGGTAAACCTTGAAGGATCGTCTAGGCGTGCTAGAGGGGGGGTGAATAGTACTTTATCATCGTTTGATCTCTACAGAATTGTTAGCGCAGCGGAAATAATATGCAAAGGAAATCAAGACAATGCTAACAACAATATTTTTACTTGGTATCCACCCAGATGGGCGACTAGTCCAAGGATCCACGATGCGAGCACCACTTTCACTATTAAAAACTCTCCTTAAGGTGGAGAAACCTTTACAGTCGATCTTCCTCTTTACAGGATGAAGAAATATGAGAGAGGAAGTATGAAACAATATTCAGACAAGCAGCACTTCGACACTGTATGGAACCGTACCGTGCTCGTGCAAAAAGGTGCTCCTTTTATAGGTGAACAGGACAAACTCACAGTTTGTCCAGCCCCACACCAGTCGACTGCCCCAGGGGCAGTCGACTAGTCTAGCATTAATTGCTAGCCAACGGCTAGTTTTCGGGGTATACCAGTCGACTGCCCCTTGGGCAGTCGACTGGTCCGAGGCCGAAAACTTTCTGTGGGTTTTGGCAGTCGACTGCCCCATGGCCAATCGACTGGCCTGCCTCTCAGCTCAGCTCCAGCCACTCCGGACCTTCTTCTTCACGTATGCCTTCAGGTATGCTCCCTTGGCTTGCCTCTTGAAGTCCTCTTCCTCTGGCTATCACCCCTCGGATGCGCACGCAAGCCTTCCCTTGGCTTGCCTCCATGTCACCCTTCACGTGTGCCCTTGAAGCCCACTTCCCGGCTTGCCCTTGGAGCTCTCCTCCCTCAGCTCTCGTCCCTCGAATATGTCCAACATGTGTGATTCTCCAAGTCCTGCAAACTCAATCACACACATCAAATACAACATAACAATCTAACCTTAAACATTTTTAACCACACACATCAAAACCATGATCTTCCAATCATTTAAGGGTCGATTGCCTCAACAATCTCCCCCTTTTTGATGTGTGACAATATGTTTAAGTTAGAGATAAATAACAGCCACAATAGCAATAGTAAAAGATAGCCATTAAAAAAGCATAAGACATAGTAACCCTAAGAGGTAACCTCCCCCTTAACCTATGTCTTCTCCCCATTTTCAATTCTAATCATAATCCAAGTTAAGTTTCCACTTAACACTCAACAATCATAAAAATGAAAGACATATCAGAACCTAAGAGGTAACCTCCCCGTTAATCGATGTCTTCTCCCCATTTTAATCATTCAAGGTTTAAGTGAGAAGGAAAACCCTAAACCATCCATTTCAAGTTAAAATTCTAACTTAAACCACCCATTCTCCCCCTTTGACACCATCAAAATGATTGCCTCAAGCAACCCAACTGTAGGGCTTCAAATGTGAGAATAATGGATTTCTGAAATTTCTCACAGTAGCTAAAAAACACATGTGCCAGTCGACTGCCCAAGGGGCAGTCAACTGATACGCTATCAGTTTCATTTTTCTGGTTTTCTGTCGAATTTCAGAAACCTCCAGAAAAATCAAAAAAATTCCGAAAATTGTAAAATTTTGCAAACATATTTGAAATGATATACTCTATTAGGGAAAAATATTAGTCCATATAAAATTTCAAATATGCATGACTTTTGATAAAAATTCAAAAACCTTGAAAACCACTACATTTTGTATCAAAGTTACAATCTAGTTTTGCAACCATATGACTTTTAAAAGCATGTTAAAGCATGTAAAGCATAAAATGGTTTTCAAAGGTAAAAATGTCCAACTATGATCTTTGGGCAATGTGTCCATTGATTAAGCACTTGCCTTCCCCATAGTTGGTTTAGTTTTCATCTTTTGATACATCTAATGGTTCAACAATGCATTTTTGAGACATATTGAGCTTTTTAAACACAATGCATGTACTTTTGAATAATATTATGAATTTGAAAAGCATAAGTACTTTGAAAGGTATTATGAACCTGAAATGCATAAGTACTTTGAAAAGTATTTTGAATTTGAAAATACTTATATTTTGACTTGGTTTTTAAAACTATTACTTGACTTATATTTTGAAAATAGTTAGAAAAATATTGTTTTTTAAAACATAATATTTTACTTGACTTGGTTTCATTTCCAGTCTGACACAATCCTAGGAAACCTCGTTAACTACAAGAACATTTCCCTAAGTGTCCTGGAAATTCTCCAAACTCAAGTAATTATTATTCAAAAAGTATTTCAAAACAATTTTATAAGCCACAACAAATTTTGAAAAGTAGAATAATAGTATTTTGAATGACAAATTACTTATACTTTCAACAAGATTTTGAAAACATGTGCACGAAAATATATTATTTTGAAATGTTTAATAACTCTTTTAATTTGGCCTCCCCCTAAACATGACCCAGTCCTAGGAAGTTTGTTGACCACAAGTACTCTTCCTCTGAGTCCTTAGGGTTTGGTTCAGACCAAAAGAATTATCTAATAATTCCAAAAAGTAATTGTTAAGGAAAAATACTTGTTAGAAATAATTTCTTTTTGATTTAAACTCCCCCTAAATTTGACACATCCTCGGAGTCTTTGTAGATCATTAAGTAGAGCTCCTCTATGTCTTTAGGGTTTATTAAAATCAAAAGAGCAGCTTTGAATGACAATATGGTAATTTTTAAGAAGATAAGGTTTTAGAAAATTCAATTTGGAATATGAATAACTTTTAAAGCATAAGTTTTGAAAACATAAGTGATAGTGATTTTAAAGCACCATTTTCGAAAAACATTTTGAAGTGATAATGATGTTTAAGGCATAATTTTTGAAAAACACTTTGAAATGATGATGATTTTAAAGCACCATTTTCGAAAGATTCAAAAGAAAACCAAAAAAAACTCCCCCTGACACCAACACCGTTTGACTCTCTCTAAGTGTCTGAAGGGACATTAGTATTGACCTAAGAGGCTTGTGTCTAATTGTGCAGGTCAAAAAAATATTCAAATGAATATAATTTTTGAAAATCTATCATATATAATCAATCAGAGTAGCATGAATTCCATAAAAAACTTGATTATGTTGAAGTGCTATTTTAAAAATATATTTTTAGAAAAATATTCTAACAATTTTGAAAAAAATTTTGCAAAATATTTCTAAATTTATTAGTCCTTAACATCTCACCCATTATAGATGTCTCAATACAAGCAAGCATGGTTGCCTTATGGGTGCATTGTGAGTTGCTTGAATCATTTTTCTTAATTCATTGTTAAACCTAAGATTTAATCAAAACTTGTGTTAGATTCAAATTTATCAAATAGTAAAGTGAATTTGTTTTCGGTAATCGGCTTCCAGGTCTTGGCGTTGCACAGAGGCCTTCATTGGCCGTAGCCTTATTAGAGCAACAACCCTTTCCTTGACAAAGCCTTTTATCGAAAATTCATTTTCAAATTACTTCTTGAAAAATTTTGGTCTAACTAGCTTAGGTTTTGGATCGGTAGCTTCGACTAGTTCTACCAGACTAAACATACCAAGTAGAATATACTTGACCTTTTTAGAAGTGCTTCCCTAACGTACTATCATCTCACCTCCACCTAATACTAGGTTGTTCAAGTTTCAACTATTCTTTTTCCTATAACAGTTCTAAGTCATGTGTAAATTTAAATATGAATGACATGACATATATTCAGAAACATAGCAGATGCATGTACATGGCATTAATGCATGATTCAAACAGGTCAAGGCATTTAATTAAGTTTCTAATGATGTATCAAATTTTCGATTGATACATGTCATGTGAACCCGCGAATATGCCAACCCACTTTGACATATTTAATATTTTTAATTTAATTGTTGCACTTTGGGTAAGATTTTATTTAATTTGAGTTTAAGTTATTTAAGAGTTAGAGTTAACTTAATTGAAACAAATTTGAAGTTAAATTAATTAATTGAAGTTAAATTAAGAAGGAATTAATTAAAGTTGAATTGATTACAAATTAAGAATTATTTAAAATTGAATTAATTAAGAATTATCTAAAGTTGAATTAATTATGAATTATCTAAAGTTGAATTAATTAAGGATTATTTAAAATTGAATTAATTAAGGATTATTTAAAATTGAATTAATTAAGGATTATTTAAAATTGAATTAATTAAGAATTACTTAAAATTGAAATAATTAAGACTTATTTAAAGTTGAATTAATTTTTAATTTGATTTAAATTTCAAAATATCTAGGTTGGCTAAAAGTTCTGGATTTAATTTCATCATTTTCAATATTTTGAAAATATCTGATTCCTTTACTATTTCTTCTTTATTTATCTTTTCAAGTTTTTCTAATAATTTTGATTTATTTGAACCTTTGTAAACTTTATTAACTATAGTCTTGATCTCAAATAATTCCATCTCCTCCTCATCCTTATCATTAAAATCACATCCTTTAATATCCTCAAAGTAGGTGGAGTAATTTGGGCCACTAGTTAATGTTTTGTAATAATCTTCAATATTATCTAAAAATTTGATAATTAAATTATCATCTAAAAGAATTTCATTTTCAATGTCCTCAAGGTTATCCTCCGCATTATCTTTAATATTTTCAGGATTAATCTCAAGAATTTCAAAATTAATTTCGGGATTATCCTTAAGATTATCAAAATTAATTTTTGGATTATCCTTAAGATTACCAAAATTAATTTCTGGATTATCCTTAAGATTATCAAAATTAATTTCTAGATTATCCTTAAGATTATCAAAATTGATTTCTAGATTATCCTTAAATTATCAAAATTAATTTTTGGATTATCCTTAAGACTTTCAGAGATAATTTCAATATTATCCTTAAGACTTTTAGAGATAATTTCAGTATTATCTTTAAGATTTTCAGAAGATTTTCAGAGATAATTTCAATATTATTCTTAAGATTTTCAGAGATAATTTCAATATTATCCTTGAGATTTTCAGAGATAATTTCAATATTATCAGAACATACAGAATTAATTCCAAAATTTATAGAATTTGAATTTGTAGATTTAATTTCTGGGTTTTCCCCAGGAAATTCTGAATTAATTTTACAAATTATTGCATTGATATTGACAATTAAAAAATTAATTTTTGATAATTTATTACTGTCTACATTTTCTGGTTGGTCATGCAAAATATTGAGGTGATTATGTAATAATTCTAGTTTTTCAGAAATATTATCTAAATTATCATATGACAGTGCAGGAAATTAAAAATTTCTAGGAATGTAAATTTTTCGTACCTTTGTCGAACACTGATTCTTGTAGTGTCTGTACTTTTCACACTTGAAGCATTTGATGTGATCTTTGTTCCTCCAGCCTCCTGATGCTTGTACATCTTTTGTCGCCGGTGAAGAACGAATCTTACCAGTAGGACATTGATTTTTATAGTGTCCTCTCTCCCTGCACTTGCAACATATAATATGAACTTTAAAATTGACCATAAAAATTTATACCTGATTCACCCCTGGGCTCCCCCTCAACTCCTGGAGTCTTTGCTCCGTCGGTTGTTAGTCCGGTGAAGAGCGTCCAGGCTCTGATACCACTTGTATGACCGGTGTCGTCGATAGAGGGGGGTGAATATCAACCCAAAAATCTTTGCGGAAACATTGTAAACTTTTTGATATTCGTTCTAATCAAAGTTAGTAGCACAGCAGAAACTAAAATAGTAATGTAAAGAATGACACAAATTGCATACGGGATTTTACTTGGTTCTCGACCCCCCAGGGTCAGTACATCTAAGGCCTAAGCACGAGAATGCCCGTCCACTAATGGTCTCCTTTCCGGACTTTCCGGAGGCGGAGAAACTTGTCTTACAGTGCAAGATTTACAATAAAAAAGAGTTAAAGAAATTAAGAACTGAATGTAAATCAAAGCAAACAGAATGAGTCGAAGACTCGACCGATCTGGAACTCCGAAGTGCCACACACTTCCTCCCGGAGCTTCCTTGGTCGCAGAGCTTCGCCGTTAGCACTTTGTCATCAGTTAGAAGTGTAACGACACGGTCTCTCAACCAATTGGCGGCCAAATCAACATTTGGCGGCCCAATAACCTGGCCTCTCGGCCCAACAACCTAGCAGCGAAATCAACATTTGGCGGCCCAACTATGTCGTCGACCAACAACCGATGTCGACGACCAACAACCGTGTCGTTACTCACTAGGTCTTTCCACCCCTGGCTAGTGGATTTTTACCTTCCTCAGGATTCGAACTCTAGACCTCCAGGATAAGTACTAGAGTTTATGAATCCTGATACCAAGTGAGCTGTAGCTCAATTGGTATCTGGATTCATAAACTCTAGTACTTATCCTGGAGGTCTAGAGTTCGAATCCTGAGGAAGGCAAAAATCCACTAGCCAGGGGTGGAAAGACCTAGTGAGTAACGACACGGTTGTTGGTCGTCGACATCGATTGTTGGTCGACGACATAGTTGGGCCGCCAAATGTTGATTTGGCCGCCAGGTTGTTGGGCCGAGAGGCCAGGTTGTTGGGCTACCAAATGTTGATTTGGCCGCCAATTGGTTGAGAGACCGTGTCGTTACAATAAAAAGGCGCCTTTTTATGTAGCGATCTCGGCCTCTATGGTCCCCGCAGGCAACCCTCTAGGCCCGAGACCCTACGGGTCTTCCCACCCCTGGCAGTGGGTTTTTGCCTTCCCCAGGATTCGAACCCTTGACCTCTAGGACAAGTACAATAGTTCCTGAATCCTGGTACCAATTGAGCTACAGCTCAATTGGTATCAGGATTCATAAACTCTAGTACTTATCCTGGAGGTCTAGAGTTCGAATCCTGAGAAAGGCAAAAATCCACTGGCCAGGGGTGGGAAGTCCTAGTGAGTAACGACACGGTTGTTAGTCGTCGGCATTGGTTGTTGGTCGACGACATAGTTGGGCCGCCAAATGTTGATTTGGCCGCCAATGGGTTGAGAGACCGTGTCGTTACAATAGCTCAATTGGTACCAGGATTCAGGAACTTTAGTACTTAGCTTGGAGGTCTAGAGTTCGAATCCTGGGAAAGGCAAAAATCCACTGGCCAGGGGTGGGAAGACCCGTAGGGTCTCGGGCCTAGAGGGTTGCCTGCGGGGACCATAGAGGCCGAGATCGCTACATAAAAAGGCGCTTTTTATTGTAACGACCTGGCCCCTTGGCCCCTTGGGCGGTCCAACTGGCGGCCCACTTGGCGGCCCTCGGCCCCTTGGGCGGCCAAATCCCATTTGGCGGCCTCTTGGGCGGTCGTTACTCACAAGTACTTCCCACCCCTGGCCAGTGGATTTTTACCTTCCTCAGGATTCGAACTCTAGACCTTCAGGCTAAGTACTAAAGTTTATGAATCCTGATACCAATTGAGCTACAGTTCAATTGGTATCAGGATTCATAAACTTTAGTACTTAGCCTGGAGGTCTAGAGTTCGAATCCTGAGGAAGGTAAAAATCCACTGGCCAGGGGTGGGAAGTACTTGTGAGTAACGACCGCCCAAGAGGTCGCCAATGGGGCCGCCAAATGGGATTTGGCCGCCCAAGGGGCCAAGGGCCGCCAAGTGGGCCGCCCAAGGGGCCAAGGGGTCGGGTCGTTACAAGAAGACTCAGATTAATGTCGGAAGTTGTGTACTGAGTTGACGGGTTGAAGTCCCTTTTATAGTCTTCATTAGGGCTCCTGTGATGACTGGGGCGCCTCAAAGGGCTTGGTCAAAGCTTATCTCCGCGCCGAACTCGTCACGGGCGATAAAGCCTTTGACCTGGGCACCCTGGACCTCCCAGGTGCCTCATTGAGCTTTGTCAAAGCTTATCTCTACTTCAAACTTGTAGCAGCCGATCCAACTTTCAACCAGGGCGCCTGTGATATAGGGGGTGCCTAGCTCCATTAGGGCACCTCCTTCAATGGGGGCGCCTAGCTCCATTAGAGTGCCTCCTTCAATGGGGGCGCCTAGCAGCCAGCCTTCCAGCCGCGTTGTGTGTTGTTTGCCTGCTTTGTCTTCCATTCTAGGTACCTGCATGATACACAAATACAAAGCAAATATACACACAATCTTAGCCTTAACGAGATGGTTCTGACTTCAGATTTCCGCGAAACCCTTGGTCAAACCGACGCACGTTCCCACCCCCGGGAATGCGCCTTCAACCTACTCCTCTCAAGAGACTATTGCCACCCAGTCCATTCAGGTGGACTTTTACTTAGCCTTCGATACTCTCGGATCTCGCGACATCCGAACCTCGACTCGTCTCTACTTATGTCCTTAGTCATTGCTCAGCTATGTTGCTCAATCCCTCGGACCAAGACTTTGTGCCCAAACCCTAGGTCCAGGACTTCGGTGCTCGACCCTCACCCAGGACTTCATGCCCAATTCCTCGAACCAGGCCTTCGGTGCCCAACCCTCGGCCAGGACTTAGTGGCCAATTCCTCGAACTAGGTCTTAGTGCCCAGCTCCAGTCACCAGGTCTTAGTGCCCAGCTTCACTGACCAGGTCTTAGTGCCCAGCTTCACTCACCAGGTCTTAGTGCCCGATTCTTAGAACCAGGACTTAGTGCCTAGGTTAACTAGGACTTTGGTTCATTTTGTTACTCCTTTCTTGACTAACCCTTCCCTTGTTCAATGTATCATTGACTTAAGTATATTGTTAAAGATTGAAACATTTAGAGGAGGACATCACTGATGCAACTTGCACCAACAAAAGTATCAGGACACTACGATCTGATCGTGGTGGCGAATACCTCTTAGGAGAGTTTAGAACCTACTTATCAGAGGTTGGGATTCAATCCTAATTGACTGCACCCGGTACGCCCCAACAGAATGATGTACCAAAAAGAAGGAATTGGACTCATATGGAGATGGTTAGGTCAATGATGAGCTACTCTGAGTTGTCAGATTCGTTCTGGGGATATGCTTTGGAAATGCCAGTTTACATACTGAACTTGGTACCATCTAAGTCAGTCCCTTCTACTCCCACAGAACTGTGGAATGGGCGAATGCCTAGTCTAGAACATATTCAGATTTGGAGTAGTCCAGCACACATGCTGAAGGGAGATACTGATATGTTGGAATCTCATACGGAAGTGCGTCTGTTCTTAGGCTATCCTAGAGGGATGGGAGGTGGTCTGTTCAATAGTCCTAAGGATCAGAAGGTAATCGTTAGCACGAATGCCAGATTCTTAGAAGAAGACTATGTGATGAACCACAATCCTAGGAGTAAACTTATGCTTGAAGAATTAAGAGGGGACGTTCAGACCTTAGTACCAACTGTACAAGAGGATACACTCCAAGTCACTGCACCACATGTCACAGAAGATACATAGGTGGTGCCTTGTCGTAGTGGGAGAGTTGTTAGACAACTTGAAAGGTTTATGTTTTTGGGAGAGTCATCAGACTTGGTCCCTGGTGAACATGAACCAAATCCTTGGACCTATGACGAGGCACTCCAAGATAAGGTTGCGGATTCTTGGCAAAGGGAAATGAATTTTGAGATAAAATCTATGGATTCTGATCATGTCTGCGAGTTAGTAGAACCACCCAATGGTGTAAAAGCCATTGGATGCAAGTGGATCTACAAGAGAAAGAGATGATCAGACGGGAAGGTTGAGACCTTCAAAGTTAGGCTTATTGCAAAAGGGTATACTCTGAAAGAGGGTATCGATTATGAGGAGACCATTTCGCCGATAGCCATGCTTAAGTCTATTCGGATTCTCTTATCTATTGCCTCTCATATGGACTATGAGGTATGGTAGATGGACGTCAAGACAGCTTTCTAAAATGGAAATCTTGAGAAGTCCATCTACATGAAGCAACCAGAAGGGTTCATTGCGAAGGGCAAAGAGCATCTAGTGTGCAAGCTTAATTGGTCCATTTATGGATTGAAGCAAGATTCATGATCTTGGAACATCCACTTTGATGAGGTAATTTAGTCATATGGATTTATTCAAAGTCCGGATGAATCATGTGTATGTAAGAGATGTGACGGAAATGTAGTGGAGTTTCTTATACTTTACGTAGACGACATTTTGCTCATTGGCAACAATGTCAAAGTGTTGTCAGACAGAAAGGTATGGTTGTCCAAATAGTTTGATATGAAGGACTTGGGAGAAGCGAGACACATCCTTAGGATCAAGGTCATAAGGGATCGCCAGAAAAAGATGTTGTGCTTATCCCAAGCTTCATACATAGACAGTGTACTGGCTCGTTTTAGCATGGAAAACTCCAAGAAAGGTTTTCTACCTTTCAGGCATGGAGTTCCTCTATCTAACAAGATGTGTCCGAAAACATCAAAGGAGATAGAAGAAATGAAGGCGGTTCCTTATGCATCGGCTATAGGAAGACTCATGTATGCTATGTTGTGTACGAGACCAGATATCTGATTTACCGTGGGCATGGTTAGCAGATATTAGAGTAACCCTGTATAGGGACATTGGACTACGGTAAAGCATATACTAAAATACCTAAGACAGACTAGGGACTATGTGCTGGTTTACCGGGCAGACCAATTGATCCCTGTGGGTTACACGGATTCAAATTTCCAATCGGACAAGGATAAAAGTAAGTCTACCTTGGGGTTTGTGTTTACTTTAGGAGGTGGAGCCATAGTATGGAGGAGTGTCAAGAAGAAATGCATGGCGGACTCCACCATGGAAGCTGAGTATATGACAGCCTCAGAGGCGGCCAAGGAAGCTATATGGCTCAGGAACCTCATGATGGACTTGGATGTGATTCCTGATTTACCCAGATCTATCACAATTTATTGTGATAGTAGTGGTGCAGTTGCAAACTCGAAGGAACCACGTGCCTATAAGGTGAGTAAACACATAGAGCGCAAGTACCACCTGATACGAGAAATCGTAAAGCGAGGAGAAGTAGTTATCGCCAAGATTGCATCGGAGAACAACTTGGTGGATCCTTTCACTAAGGCCCTTCCGGCAAGAGATTTTGATCGGCATGTGGAGGATATGGGAGTCAGATGTATGGCAGTGTGAGGATAGCAGAGTCTTTAAGTATAAGTGGGAGATTGTTAGGATGTATACTAAAAGACTTGTCTTTTTATATATGAACATCCACATATCTGAAAGAGAATCACGACAACACAGTTGCATGTTTAAATTAGTATATGCATAACAGTCTCAAACTCTGCATTGTAGATAACATGGTGTGTGGTGACACACAGAAGATCATGTTATCAATCCCTTGCATAGTATAAGTAGAGGCTCACAACCAAGATGGAGTTGGACAAACCATCAGGATGGTTGTAGTATAATTAGGTGTGATTTATCTTGACCATAGAATTACACTAGTGTGATTTGTGTGCATTAAGCAAGACCAAATTAGAGGTGATCCAATTTGTACTTATGTAATAATTGGATCGAACCTCAGATTATTATGTAGTACAATCTCTAAATTTTGATATAATAACGGGCACGTGTATGTAATAGTTATTTCCTGGATTTACCAATGGGCGAGATTTATTCTACTAAATCGATAAGTCCGATTAGTTGGGAAATAATATTATTTACATGGTGTGCTGTTGATTATTGACGGAATCCGTCTCTTGGTGGGTTATGATGATGATGACCCCTTGATGAGCTCATAAGGTTCATCATATTAAACCCTGTAGGTGGATTTGATCGAACATGATGATAAGGTTGAGTGGTACTAGTCAAGGAGTTAGAAGTTGATTAATTAAAATTGTCAGTAATTTCAATTAATCGACGGGTATTCGATATCTTAAACACAGGGAGATGGATGTACTCATTATAGGTGGAGCACATTGATAATTACCATTTTGTTAGTTAATTTAGGCTCTAAAATCCATGTTTGATCCATTTTTGCATGCTTAATATTGAATTTACACTAGGTTCCATGGATTAATTCTATTTTGATTTTTATTTCAAATCTTTGCATATTTGAGATGATTTGATATCTAATTTAAATCTGATTTTTGTAGGATTTGAAGGATCATGGACCTAGGTAAAGTTGGGTCAAGTTTGAGTCAGAATTAGACTCGGATCATGACGATCAAGTATTGGAAGACTGTGGGCCATCCATTCAAAAGGCAGGGAGATCTGAGCCATCCATGGCAGATCCGGTTGATCCCAGCTGAGGAGAAGCAGATCTGACCGTCGGATTGAGATCTGGAAGTTTTGAGCTAAATCAAAGCAGATCTGACCATCGGATGGGATCAGGATGATCAGAACCGTCCATTTCTAACAGTTAAAAACCGCTCCTCCGATCAAATCTGGCATCGTCGCGATTTCCAATCTTCTTCCGAGTTCATCGCGTTTCTTCTCCGTTCTTGAGGAGACCACTTCAGATCTATCCATTTTCTAGATTTCAAATCAAAGGTGAAATCATCCATGAGATTTGCGAATCCATTTTGTTGCTGAAAGGATCTCGGTTGAGGGTTTCGCCGGAGTCCTGCTTTTCTGATCAGATTCTTCTTGTTAGTTGTTGTCAATCGATCGGAGCCATCAGAGTGATCGGAGGCGTTTTCTGAGCGTCTCTGAAGATTTTAGAGCCGATTTGCAAGCTAATCTGCCAAGGAGGAAGAGATTGGGAAAGAAATTCAGTTGTGCACCAAGTTCATCGCAGATTGATCGCGGGAGCTGATTTCTTATTTGATTCTTGAGATAGAGGGTCTCTAGATAAACTCTTGTGTGACGACAAGGGGGAATTCTCGGTGAAGGATTCGTTCTGAAGTTTAGATTTAGATTTCGAACTCATTTCTGTAATTGTTTGTTTCTGTATCAGCTTATTTTCAGACACTGATCGGTCTGTCTGACTGATCAGAACATCATCTGATCAGTCTATCGACTGATCAAGTAGTTCATAGCTTCTTAAAGTCTATTTTCGTTAGTAAGACTTGTTCCGAATATAATTTCTGCAATTTAGTTTCTTATTCCAAGCTTCACTGCTCTTGTTATCAGCTTGTGCATTTTTAATTCCATAGTATCAAGTTAAAGTGTTAGTTCTCAATTAGTGTTAAGCTAGTTTCCTTAATTAGGTTTGAAAAAGGTTAAGTGATATTCTTGCAACTCCCTAAGGCATACCTTGCTTAGCTAAGTTCATTCAGTTACTGCTAGTTCATTCCTATTTGCAACACAAACCTCTATTCTAATCTGAAAACCCAAAACATTTGACGACAAAAACTTCAAGCTTAAAATCAATCATCCTAAACTAGTCCTTGGAAAAATACGACCTGAGGCCCCTATCCTACATTTTAACTTTGTTAGCCAAGGGTTTTCAGCTTATAAATATCTAAATTTGAGGCTCATTCGTGACACCTGTTGGGCAGACATCAAATTTTTGGCACCGTCGTCGGGGAAAACTAGTTGAGTTTGTTTGATTTTAGTTTGTGTGCTTATTTCTATATTTTGTGATCTATTTCACTTGTTTCATTTTTCTATATACATTTCCTGCGATTTGTGTTTGTTGTATGACCAGGTCTGCAGGTGGTGATCTTGAGGAATTTGATCTTGAAATAGAGAGGACTTTTAGAGCAAGGAGGAACCAAGGCAGAATTTCAGAGGCTATTGATATTATTCCTACCCAGTTCATTTCCACTCAATCAGGCAATCCTATGGCAGACCACCAGAAAACCATGAAAGAACTTGCAGCACTTGATGATGCTTTCCAGTACTGATGTATTGCCTACCCAGAGCTTACTGGTGACTTTGAGCTGAGATCAGGACTTATTCATCTATTGGCTAAGTTTCAAGGTTAATCAGGAGAGGATCCCAATAGACATCTGCACGAATTTCACGTAGTCTGCTCCACCATGAAGCCTCAGGCGATTTCTGAAGAGGATATCAAGCTGAGGGCATTTTCCATTTTCTTTGACTGGAGCAGCTAAGGATTGGTTCTATTATTTGCCTACTGGGCATGTTTCCAGTTGGATTTCCATGAAGAAACATTCTTAGAGAAATATTTTCCAGCCTCCAGAACTGTAATAATCAGAAAGAGTATTTGTGGCATTCAGCAAGTAGTGGGAGAGACCCTATATGATTATTGGGAGAGATTTAACAAGCTTTACTCAAGTTGCCCACAGCACCAGATCAGTGAGCAGCTCCTTATTCAGTACTTCTATGAGAGTCTACTCCAGATGGATAGGATTATGATCGATGCTGCAGCTGGAGGAGCCCTAGTGAACAAAACACCAGATCAGGCTAGAGAATTAATTTCA
Organism: Boesenbergia rotunda; assembly: GCA_024364735.1. NCBI lineage: Eukaryota > Viridiplantae > Streptophyta > Magnoliopsida > Zingiberales > Zingiberaceae > Boesenbergia > Boesenbergia rotunda. The sequence goes on from JAGFNQ010005266.1 coordinate 56,460, forward strand.
GACATGGCAGAAAATTCACAACAATTTGGGAGTAGAGCTTTGTCCACTAGAGGAGTAAATGAGGTCCAGATGGTTTCTAATGAGCAAAAGGAGATTAAGAGTTCATTGATGGAGCTTACTTCTCTGGTGAAGCAAATGACATTAAACAATGTGAGCCAAAATCAGAATTTTTTGATACCTCCACCTTTAAATCAAGTGATGAGGTTGTGTAGTATTTGCTCAAGCCAAGAACATAACTCGGATTTGTGCCCAATCCTCCAACAAGATGAATCACTAGCAGCTTTGACTAGAGGACAATTTCAAGCCAAGAACAACCCATATTCATCTACTTACAATCCGGGTTGGAGGGATCATCCAAATTTGAAGTATGACAATTCTTTCTATAAACAAAACCCTTCACAACAGCCTCTACAACAATGCCAACCGAATTTCCAAAATTCATAGCAAGGGCAGCCACAGTTTTAGAATTTCCAGAAGCAATTTCAGCAACCAATTCAGCCATTCCAGCCTCAATTCCAGCAAATTCAGCAAAGTCAGCAAGGGTTTCAACCATTTCAGACCTTCCAACAACAAAATCAACAAGGTATTCAACCCTCACAGTCATACAATCAAAATTTCCAGCCTTCAAGTCAACAATTCAAGCCCTCACCACAACAATTTCAACCTCAAAACTAGAATATTCAGAGCTATAATTCACAGCAGTTTCAACCATGTTCCAAGCTCAATTACCAACAATTTCAGCAGCCAATTCAACCCTTTAATCAGCCCCAACAACCTCATTTTCAAAGTTCACAGCAAGGTGAAAAATTTTAGCCTACTTCTTCATTTCAAGGCCAACCGAAGACTCATTCTAATCAAAGAGGCTATGGAGGATATAGTGGGGTGGGGTGAATGCTCAACAACAAAGGCTAGAGGAGATGATGCAACAAATTCTCCAACAACAACAAATTTTTGAAACAACAACAAGGCCAACAAAAAAATGATTCTACTTTACAAAACATTGAGAGACACATTGGACAATTGGCTAGTGGAATGAACCAAATGCAAGCCCAAAGATCAAACCAATTACATTCTCAAGCTACTCCCAATCCAAAGGGAAATGTTAGTGCCATCACTTTGAGGAGTGGGAAGGTTGCTTTAAGTTCAAATGCTCCAAGGGTTGAATTTTCTAAAAACCGAACGACACCTAATTTTCCAGCTCAAAATAGCTCTGAAATGACTTCTAAATTAGTTGGTTTCAATCCTAGTTCAAGCCTCACTCCTTCCTTAAGTGATCCTGTGATTTTGGTGAAAAATGAAAGAGAAATCAGTGAGGGAAGTGGACCTACAGCAGCTACTTCACCTGAAACTTCAGCTCAAAATGTATTCCCAAAGGTTTCGGCTCAAGTGAATGAATCAAGGGTTCCTTTGCCTTTTCCACAGTGCAAGACTCAAGCCAAAAAACATTTAGAGGAGGTGAAGGCCAAGGAGTATAATGAGCTTGTGAAGTTATTCAGTAAGGTGGAGATAAATGTACCTTTGTTGACTATGATTAAGCAAATTCCCAAGTATGCTAAATTTCTCAAAGATTTCTATGTTCACAAGAAGAAACTGAAGGAGAATGAGTTGGTCAGCTTGGGAAGAATGTCTCAACACTCATCTATTGGATGGGGTGGACCTGCTAGAGGGGGGGTGAATAGACGGTTATGAAAAATAATGGAGATAGCACTCGTCTAAAAAAAACTTGGTTGCAACTGGAATATTTCTACTAAGGTGGTTCACGCTCAAGCAGAACTCCTTCAGGCAGAGAAGCCTTTACAGTTGTTACACTGAAGACTTAGAGAGGTTACAATTAAATTGATGACTTTAATTCTAAATTCTAAGCCTATTTATAGCCTAAGAGAATAAATCTGGATTGTTGATTGTTGAGGAATTTTCTCTTGGCAGTTGATCCATGGATGTAATCTGGATGGTTGATCTTGGATCTGATTAAAGGATAAGGCTTTATCCTTTATGAGATAAAGGAATTTTTATCTTCTGCTCGAGATTGCTATTGTAATCTCCAAGTAAGAATATCAGCAAGAAAAACTGTCTCTAACCTTTATCCTAATTGGTAAGCTTGGCAGCCTCTGTTCTCGAGGTCTTGGGTTCAATTCCTCTTAGCAACAATTTAATCTTTCTTATTCGAGCGACTAGCCTTTTGGTTCTTCTACTCGCAACAGATAAATAACTTTATCATTTGCTCACAACAACTTTAATCACATCTTCTCCTTATCCCAGTCAATAAGGCTGGTGATATACGCAGGCGAGGTTGTTGGTTCAAATCTTCATAGCAACAAATAATATTCTTTTTGTTTCAGGTGCATGGTTTGACTTGATCAAACTGACCAGTCTTTTGGTTCATCATCTGGGTGATTTCCGGCCAACCGGAGTTAGGCTCACCCGAACCCGACTCCGACCTTTCGCCCCTCGAGCGTCCTTTCTCCCGGCTTCTCGTCCCTTGGACACCGCACACGTCCTACTCGCTCCACCGTCATACTCTTCCGCAGCTTCCGCGTCCCTCGGATTGTACCGAGCCCGTCGGCTAACTTCCCCGCACAATCCTTCTCGTCCGCTATGTCTTATGCTCGACTTCCTCCATACCTAAGCTCCTGCACACTTAGCAGAGGAATTAAACATACCAGGACCTAACTTAACCTGGTTGATCACATCAAAACTTACCGGGGCACCAACAATCTCCCCTTTTTGATGTGCATCAACCCAGGTTCAGTTAAGGTTAAACCAAATAAGTAAAAAAATAGTAAAATTAAATAAACAGGTTAAGCATGAAAAAGATGTTTCAATGAAAATTTACAATCTCCACCTGTACACTAGCCTAGTCTCCCCCTTTGATCACAACAAAAACCGGGGACTAATAAACTAGGGAAAAAAACTTAGCATATTGTTAAAAAAAAAGTGCAATGCTTAACTAAAGCTTAAAAGAAAAAAAATTAGTTTTCAAAAATAACATTTTCAAGAATTTTTCAAATTAAAGAAAATATAATTACATTAAAAAAAATTAAATTCTAAATGGACTTAAAAAATTCGAAAATAATTTTGACAAAGTCAGCATTCGATTTATAGATTCTAAAAAATCGGATCTAGTCAAACTCTTTTTCCTTCGAACTCTTAAAATTTAAAAATATGGTTTCATTAGAAAAATCATAAAAATTCGAAGAGTGTTCGAAAAATTTCAAAAAAGTTTCAAGTGTATAGCCAAATTTCCTTAAGTAACAAAAAATTATACTGAATTTAAAAAAAATGACACACAATAAAAATTGTTAGTCAATATCTATAACAAAAACAAAAATTAATTTAAGATAGATTTAGGAATCCAAAATAGGTTACTATCAACCGGGTTAGTTAAAAATTTAGGGGGCACATAATTTCTTGGTATTTTTCTAAGTTGGCCCTTGTGATTCTTAAGATACCAGTTCAACGCCTCACGATAATAATTCTTTTTTCTGTCGCAGGCATGTAATATCAAATTCCAATTTCTTAACTAAATTTTCTAGATTTTCATTTTTATTTTGTAAGTTATCGAACATACTTAATGGGCATGATGTAGATAACTCCTTTTTCAACCTCAATATCTTTCTCTTCTTTTTTCATAAACTATTCAAAATAGATTTTAAAACAGAAAAAAGTTTGTCGGAGGTAATTTACATACCTCACTTACCATGTCATCGTATTTGCTGCTTAGTGGTTCCTCGTCGCTGCTACTTTCGTCAGACGACTCTCCCCCTTCATTGATACTCATCTCCGATGAGCTCTCTTCGTCGTCCTCCTCTTGATGACCCACCATCAGGGCAAGTCCAGCAAACTCCTCGATTTCTGACTCGTCAGAAGACGTGCCATCCCAAGTCTCTTTCAGTACTTTCTTTTTCTTTAGCTGATTTATCTTCTTCTTGTTCTTTAATTTGGGGCAGTTGTCTTTAATGTGACCCTCTTCGTCACAATTGTAGCACTTTACTATTCATCTCTTCGAAGATTTCTTCTTTCTCTGAAACTTTGAAAATTGATTAGATTTAACAAACTTTTTAAATTTCCTTACCAAGTATCCTTTTTCATCTTCTTCTTCATCATCCGAGGATACTGATTCTGGTATTGTTGTTTTCGCGTTCAGGGCTACACCATTCGTCTTTCGATTTCCTGCAATTTTCAATTCGTGAAGTTTAAATGTTGAAAATAAATTCTCGAGCGAAGTTGTCTCGAGATCTTTAGCAATAAAAAAAGAATCAACAAAAGACGTCCAATCGGAATTTCTTGGAAACAAATTAAGCGCGTACCTCAGCGAATCTCGGTTACTTACCTCTTCCCCGAGATTCGTCAGTTCCGTTAACAAACCTTTTATTTTTGAGTGCAAATGCGCTACTGTTTAACCTTCTTCCATGCGGAGGTTGGTCAGCTAGTTCCAGAGAATGTCCCTTTTGGCGAGCTTGGCTTCGGAAGTCCCTTCATGTAACTCTAGGAATTTTTCTCAGAGTTCTTTCGCGGATGCGTATGTGCCGATTCGGTTGACTTCTTGTGCTGGGAGTACAGAAAGCAGGTGGTAAACTGCTTTTCCATTCGCCAAAAAATCAGCTTGTTCCTTCTTGCTCCATTTGGTTAAATCCTTCTCTTTGGGAGCTCCATCATGCGCTTCCATTCAGCGAACTCCCCCTTGAATTTCGGTGGGTAGATGACGAGTCCGACTATTTTGGTTGATGGTGCTGCATTTGGCCGTTAGTCCTTCTGCGGCGAACTAGGCTCTTATATCACTTGTTGGATGGGGTGGACCGGCTAGAGGGGGATGAATAGACGGTTATGAAAAATAATGGAGATAGCACTCGTATAAAAAAAACTTGGTTGCAACTGGAACCTTGCTTCCAAGGCGGTTCACGCTCAAGCAGAACTCCTTCAGGCGGAGAAGCCTTTACAGTTGTAGCACTGAAGACTTAGAGAGGTTACAATTAAATTGATGCTTTTAATTCTAAATTCTAAGCCAATTTATAGCCTAAGAGAATAAATCTGGATTGTTGATTGTTGAGGAATTTTCACTTGACCATTGATCCATGGATGTAATCTGGATGGTTGATCTTGGATAGGATTAACCTGGATCTGGTTTTGATTAAAGGATAAGGCTTTATCCTTTATGAGATAAAAGAATTTTTATCTTCTGCTCGAGATTGCTATTCTAATCTCCAAGTAAAAATATCGGCAAGAACAAACTGTCTCCGACCTTTATTCCAACTGGTAAGCTTGGCAGCCTCTATTCTCGAGGTCATAGGTTTAATTCCTTTTAGCAACAATTTAATCTTTCTTTTTCGGGCAACTAGCCTTTTGGTTCTTCTGCTCGCAACAGATAAATAACTTTATCATCTGCTCGCAACAACTTTAATCACATCTCCTCCTTATCCTAGTCAGTAAGGCTGGTGATATACACAGGCGAGGTTGCAGGTTCGAATCTTCACAGCAACAAATAATTTCTTTTTGTTTCAGGTGCCTAGTTTGACTTGGTCAAACTGACCAGTCTTTTGGTTCATCTTCTGGGTGATTTCGGGCCAACCAGAGTTAGGCTCACCCGAACCCGATTCCGGCCTTTCACCCCTTGAGCATCCTTCCTCCCGGCTTCTCACCCTCGGACACCGCGCACGTCCTTCTCGCTCCACCGGCGTACTCTTCCGCAGCTTCCACATCCCTCGGATTGTACCGAGCCCGTCGGCTCACTTCCCCGCACAATCCTTCTCGTCTGCTACGACTTACGCTCGACTTCCTCTGTACCTAAGCTCCTGCACACTTAGCAGAGGGATTAAACATACCAGGACCTAACTTAACCTGGTTGATCACATCAAAACTTACCGGGGCACCATCATTATCCATTCCATCCCTCAGAAATGTGAAGTTCCAGGGGTTTTTACTGTGTCTTGTGAGATTGGGAGGACTCTCTTTCATGATGCCATGTTAGACTTGGGAGCCTCTATTAATATGATGCCCAGATCAGTCTTCCAGATGCTTGGTATTGGTCCTCTGCAGCCTACAGGAGTGGTGATTCAGTTAGCAGATAGGAGTCAGACCTATCCAGCCGGTATTATTGAAGATGTGTTAGTAAAGGTGAAGGAGCTGATTTTTCCTATAGATTTCTTCATTTTGGACAAGGAGGGGGATTACCTAGCACATAGATCTCCACTCATTCTTGGGAGGCCATTTTTGAAAACTGCAAGGACAAAAATTGATGTTTATGCAAGCACACTTTCCATGGAAATAGGAGACACAGTAGTCCAGTTCAGTATTTTCGATGCCATGAAGCACCCCAGAGAGGATCACTCTATTATGAGCATTGATATTCAAGATGAGTTGGATGATACAGTTACATTTGTTGAGGGGGCTCCACTTTGTATTTCCAGAGGATATTTCAATTCAGAGGAGGGCTGAGTAGACATTTGCAATTGAGGATGCTGATTTGGAGGGTATTTCAAATTTACTTTTAGCTGGAGAGGATTTTATAGGTGTAGGGGATTGCACAAAGCCCCAGGGATCACCTACTTTGATTGATTTTTCAGAGGACTCAAAGGATAGGTGTGAGAGTGTAGAGGATTGCACTGAGCGCCAAGGATCACTCATATCTACTGAGCAGGCACAGGTTGAGCTAAAGCCATTGCCAGATCATTTGAAATATGCTTATCTAGGAGAGGAGCAGAATTTTTCTGTCAACATCGCCCAAAAATTAGATTCAGAGCAAGAAGGCATATTACTACGAGTTCTGAGGCAGCACAAGAAAGCCATTAGGCGGACTTTAGCGGATATACCTGCTATTAGCCCAACTATTTGCATGCACCGGATATTTTTGGAAGAGAATGTCAAGCCAGTTAGGCAGCCACAGAGAAGGATAAATCCACTGATCTTGGATGTTGTAAAGAAAGAGGTGACTCGACTCTTACAGGCAGGTATCATATACCCTATTTTCGACAGTAAATGGGTTAGCCCTATCCATGTGGTGCCTAAGAAATCAGGAGTTACAGTGGTGGAAAATGGAAGCAATGAGTTAGTACCCACTAGAGTTAAGAATTCATGGAGAGTTTGCATAGACTACAGGAAGCTAAATCAAGTCACGAGGAAAGACCACTATCCTTTGCCTTTTATTGACCAGATGCTTGAGAGGATGGCAGGGAAGTCTCATTACTGCTTCTTGGATGGGTACTCAGGATATTTCCAGATTTACATAGACCCGGAGGATCAGGAGAAGACCACCTTCACTTGTCCTTTCGGCACATTTACTTATAGACGGATGCCATGTAACACCCAATAATTTTCTGGTATTATTAGGGATTTTTCTGAATTTTATAGCATTTTTTCAGATTAAAATAAAAAGAAAAAAAAATAATAGCGGTCGGGCGGGGTTTGATTCCGCAACCACAAGGCAAGCAAAGCCTTAAGGGCGTCCGGGCAACCAGCTGGGCAAGGGTATCAAGCACAAAAAAGGATGAAGCGAAATTATATTATAGTTGATTTAGCCCGTTTCATGAAGAGGTATTTAAACTTCCACTTAAATCACGTTATGACGCGATTAGGACTTGGAGGAGGCTGCGCGAACAGGGGAGGGAGGCTGCGAAAATAGGGAGAAAAGAGTGGAGTTTCCTTACTTCCTCTTCCTCCTCTTGAGTGGAGAACCTAGGGCTTCTTTCCTAGGGCCAAGAAGTGGAGTTTTCTTGCAAAGGAAGAGGAAAAGAACCCTACGCTAGGAATTTCGAGATACTTAGTGAGTTTTCTTCAAGAAAAGGGTAAGTAGATCACTCACCTGCAATAGGAGTAGTTTTCGTATGTAAGATCTTGTTGTAGAATCATGTTTTATGATGCATGCATTAAGATTATGGTTAGTGTGTGTTTTAAGTTCTTAAAGGTGCATGTTTTTCATGATAGAAATTTAATTGGTTTAGATTTGGTGTATGTAAGCTAAGCATGATATGGTTTAATTTGTGAAGAGTTCCAAAAATGAGGTTGGGATTAAGGGCACGAAAGGTGCTCGATGAAAGTCCCAAGTAAGAAAGGCAAAGGGTTTTAAGTGCAAAATTTATGCAAAAGTAAGATAGTTGATAAGTATAAGTACGGTAAGTAAGAAAGTATTTTATTTTCAGAAAGTGACATGTACCGGGCAAATGGAAGGCCCACCGAAAGATAGAAAGAAGCTCTAATAGGGTGTGGTGGCTAGCTACCCCACAACCTATTAGAGAAGCGCGCAATTGGTACATTGATACCATGGTACAATGTCAAGGCCTAAAGAAAGTTGAATATTATTTTCAAGTATATAAGTATTTACAAGTGTTTTAGCTTTGAATACATGTCTTTATTTCAATAAGTTCACATTTATACTTTGCAAGCATGATAAGGAGTAAGAGTAAGGAGGTTAGTGTTTTAATGTATGAGCATGTTAAGTTTGCAAAGGTTTTATGCAAGTAATGTTTTCAACATGATTGAGCATGATAAGTATATGTAAGTTTTCCCATGTGCATGTATTTTGGAAGTAAGCATTCTTTGAAATGAGCATGTTTATTATCGATAGCATGGATTTGTGAGTTAGGATTTACTTACTAAGCGTTGTGCTTATTAGTTGCATTTCCTCCTATTGCAGATAAAGGTAAAGAAAAAGCATAAGCTAGGGAGGCGAGCGGGACTTGCATTGATGTTCAGTGGCGGCGGAACTGTGGAAGAGATCGTCGGGTTAAGTCTTGTAGAACATGTGTTTTGGCGTTTTGAATTGGTAGAATGAATGACTTTGGTTAAACTACGCATAGAGGTTAAGTTTGGTACAAACTCTAGAGTGTTTTGCTTACGTTTTGATAGTTTTGTTAAATTCCGCAATGATTCTAATTTCAAGTTATTGGATTCATTTTGAGTTGCTAGGATGTTTATAAAACTAGTATAGAGTATAGAAATGAAGTTATTTCTTTATATACATTGAAGGTATGTGAATTGTGAACCTTTGGAAATAGTTTTCAGGTCTGTAAATGCAGGTTTCAGGCGTGCCAGTCGACTGGTTCAGAACCAGTCGACTGCGATATCGAACAGAACCTTCTGTTCGATGCACCAGTCGACTGGTACCATTGAAAACAAAGTGTTGTAGGGCAGATGGTTAGTGCTTTGGTTTTACAACTAAGAGGTCTAGGGGTCAAATCTTTGCAAAGCAAATAAAAATGAATGTTTTTTTTAAATTCAGAAAAATACAGAGCAAGTTAAGGGAAGTCAAGTAGTTGTAACCTAAGGCTGAGAATAAGGTAAAGTTAAGGTTAAGTAAATGTGGCGCCCGCCTTAAGGAAGAGAGAGAAGTTAAGGTGGGTCGTCACAGAGTGGTATCAGAGCAGGTTTCCACCCTTCCGCCTCACTGACATCAAGCCACAATCCTGCCGCCTGCCAAGTAAGAAGTTCATGTATTGTAGTATTGTATACTTTTCATTATTGACTACTAGTATCAGTAAGTGAAAGATGATAAGGAAGTATGTTAGTATTATTATATGCTATTATGTGCATGATCAGTATATGCTATATGAGTAAGATGACATGATATGACATATCATGATATGAGTATGATGATATGAGAATGATGATAGTGAAGTAATGAAATGTCCTTATTGATGAAATGTCATTACCCTCTTTATGATATAAAGTAAAAGAATGTTAAAAGGACGTCCTTCATGTTGTGATCTTAGTATAGCAAGACCAAGGTCTTGATTTGCCTAAACGCAAGGTTTGGGAGATTTCGACACACAAGGTGTTCGATAAAAGTTCTGAGTAAGTCCAAGGTCTTACTAAGCCCTAGAACGAGTTCTAGGACTAAGAAAGGAGATAAAAAATAAGACCAAGGTCTTGTTGTATCTTAAAGCAAGTTTGGGAACGTTACCGTTAAGTGTTAAGTTATACATTAGAGGACGTCCTAGAAAGGCCCAAAACGAGGAACGAACTCCTAAAAGGGCAAGAGGTAGAGTCAGTACCACCACCAATAACAAGTTATGGCCACCATGATGGCTAACTAGCAGACCGCTCCCATTATCCCGCCGATGGAGAAGAGAATATGTAGTGGCACCAGTTGTGACCGAAGACCCATCGGTGACATCTGTAGTTCCGGCAAGGGGGGTAAGGCAAGAAGCATACCTCATCCAGTGGTAGAAATTGAAGCCAGAGGACTTCTCAGGCACAAGCGAACTATGGGATGCTCAAGCATGGTTCAAAACTTAGGAAAGCATAGTAGAACTACTGGACTGGCCTGAGGTAGAGAAGATAAAGTGTACCTCCTTCTGTCTTACCGGAGATGCTAGATTGTGGTAAGAGAGAGTTAAGGCCAAGAGAAATGTCAGCCAGATGACATGGGCTGACTTCGAGACTGAGTTCTTCGAAGAATACTTCCACATGCGAGTAACCAACAAGCATTATGACAAATTCACTGAGTTCCGTCAAGGAGATCTATCTGTAGATGAAGCAGTGAAGAAGTTCAATCGACTAGCTCGCTTGTGCCTGGAGTTAGTTAGCACTGAAAAGGAAAGGGTCAGGTTGATGCTCAAGATGCTGAGGCCTCAGATAGCTTTGAATGTGGCCGGCAGTGGTAATAGACCACAGACTTCAGAAGAACTAGTAAGTAGTGCTTTGATCACTGAGCACTACTTGAATAGTATAAAGGCCACACGTGTGCAACAACAACAGGCATTAGCCCAGAAGTCCCAAGGGAATCCTCAGAACCAACAAAACTGGAATGAGAATTCAGGCAAGAGGAAGCAGTTGGGCCAGAAGACTTCTGAGGGCAACAAAGGGGGCGCATCAAGCAAGCAACTCAAGTATTCTCCATGCTCGAAGTGTGGGAAGACACATCCTGGAGTATATCGTCAGGGCATGAGCGGATGCCATATTTGCGGAGCAGAGGGACATATGATGAAGGCTTGCCCTAACCGGTCGAGTATTGGCGGATGTTATATCTGTGGAGTAGTAGGGCATCTGGCCAAGGCTTGTCCTAAAGCAAAGCCGCCTCCACCATAGCTCCTTCAGTACGGGGGTGGATCAGCCCAGTTGCACCATATGCAGTCAGCAATGGAGGGACCCTATTTCAGTCAAGCGAGAATGGAAGCCCCACCAGCCACGACCAACGCCAGGATTTTCGCCATCACCAAGGAAGAGGCGGCAAATTCTCCTACTGTGGTCACAGGTCGAATACTCATCTCATCCCAATATACTGTTGTGTTATTCGATACTGGGGCAACCCATTCCTTTATATCCATGTTTTTCTCTAAGAAGATAGGGATCCCACCAGAAAGATTGAGTCAGGAGTTCTTAACAACTTTACCGTCGGGGGAAGTAATGGCCTCTACTGAGAGGCTGAGGGCAGTACCAATCTGGATTTCCAACCGAGAGCTCTACAGTGACTTGGTAGTCCTTGAGATGAAGGATTACGATGTCATTTTAGGGATGGACTTCTTGAGCAAGTACAATGCTTCTATAGACTGTCGCAAGAGAAAAGTCAAGTTCACACCAGAAGCAGAACCTTCATTTGAGTTTATTGGAGACCCAAGGAGAAAGACAAAGAGGTTCCTATCTACCTTACAGGCTCAGAGAATGTTAGAGAAGGGGTGCTCTGGTTTTCTAGCTCATATAGTGGATGCAAGTCAAGGAGAAGGATTGAAGAGAGAAGAAGTGAGGGTAGTCTATGACTATCCTGAGGTGTTTCCTGAAGAGTTATCAGGACTCCCTCCCAATCAGGAAATTGAGTTTGAAATTGAGTTGGCCCCAGGAACCAACCCAATTTCAAAGGCAACTTATCGCATGGCGCCAGCAGAACTGAAAGAATTGCAAGAACAATTGCAAGAGCTGCTCGACAAGGGTTTCATCCGCCCTAGTCATTCACCTTGGGGAGCTCCTGTATTATTCGTCAAGAAGAAAGATGGATCTATGCGAATGTGCATAGATTATCGAGCTTTGAATAAGGTAACCATCAAGAACAGATATCCTTTGCCAATGATAGATGATTTATTTGATCAGCTGAAGGGAGCCACAGTGTTCTCCAAGATAGATCTGCGATCAGGTTACCATCAGCTCAGAGTGAAGGAGAGTGATATGCCAAGGACTGCTTTCAGTACAAGATATGGGCACTATGAGTTTGTGGTCATGCCCTTTGGATTGACAAATGCCCCTGCGACGTTTATAGATCTAATGAATAGAGTGTTCAAGGATTTTCTGGACAAGTTCGTCATTGTCTTTATTGATGATATCCTAGTGAATTCAAAGACTCAAGAAGAACATGACGAACACCTGAAGATGGTATTGCAAACCTTACATCAGAAGGAGTTGTACGCCAAATTCTCAAAGTGTGAGTTTTGGCTTGACCAGGTGGCCTTCCTAGGCCACATCATTTCCAAGGAAGGTATTATAGTAGACCCAGCCAAGATTGAAGCAGTTAGTAACTGGAGTCGACCAAAGAATGCTAGTGAGATCAGAAGTTTTCTGGGTTTGGCAGGGTACTACAGAAGGTTTGTAGAGGACTTTTCAAAGATAGCTTCTCCACTTACAGCCCTTACCAGAAAGAATAAGAAGTATGAGTGGACTGAGGACTGTGAGCAGAGCTTCCTTGAGTTGAAGAAGAGACTGACCAGCGCTCCTATCCTTACAGTACCCGAAGGTGATAAGAGCTTTGATATATACAGTGATGCATCAAAGCTAGGACTTGGAGCAGTCCTGATGCAAGAAGGCAAAGTCATAGCTTATGCTTCCAGGCAACTCAAGGACTATGAAAAGAATTACCCCACTCATGATCTGGAGTTGGAAGCTGTAGTCTTTGCTCTAAAGATATGGAGGCATTACTTGTATGGAGTGCAGTGTAAGATTTATACAGATCACCAGAGTCTGAAATATTTCTTCACTAAGAAAGACCTCAATATGAGACAGCGATGGTGGCTCGAGTTAGTGAAGGACTATGACTGTGAGATTCTTTACCACCCTGGTAAGGCAAATAGAGTAGCAGATGCACTGAGTAGAAAGACTTGTGCCACTTTGATGTCCTTATCATCATTGGCACCACCATTACAAAAGGAGATAGTAGATTACGGAGTGGAGATTATTGATGGGCAGCTAGCTCTATTGACACTAGAGTCAACTTTGCTTGAAGAGATACAAAAAGAGCAAGCTGAGGATTCTGATATCCAAAGGATCAAGCAAGAGATACAAGAAGGAGAAAGTAAAGAGTTTAGAGTATCTGACAGTGGGATACTCTACTATGGTGACCGTTTATGTGTCCCTAATAGTGAAGAGCTGAGAAAGAAGATTCTTGAAGAAGCCCATAGAACTCCCTACTCAATGCATCCTAGTTCCACTAAGATGTACCAGGATTTGAAAAGAAGATTTTGGTGGTCAGGGATGAAGAGAGACATAGCTAAGTATGTCAGCACCTGCTTGACAAGTCAGAGAGTTAAAGCAGAACACCAGAGACCAGGAGGTGTCCTACAGCCCATTCAAATTCTAGTGTGGAAATGGGAAGACATAGCCATGGATTTCATAGTTGGTTTACCAAAGACAACTAATGGCTATGATGCTATTTGGGTGATAGTAGATAGATTGACCATGTCTGCCCACTTCTTGGCAATCAGAGTGTCTTACTCAATTGAAAAGTTAGCCCAGTTATATGTGCAAGAAGTGATCCGACTACACGGAGTCCCGAAGACCATTATCTCTGATAGGGATGGTCGTTTCACTTCACACTTTTGGGAGTGTGTACAGACAGCGTTAGGCACCAAACTGAAATTCAGCACAGCTTTCCATCCCCAGACTGATGGACAGACAGAGAGAGTGAATCAGGTTATAGAAGATATACTCAGAGCTTGTGCATTGGACTTCAAGGGCAGTTGGTGCAAGTATTTGTGTTTAGCTGAGTTTGCTTACAACAACAGCTATCAGGCTACTATTGGTATGGCACCCTATGAAGCTCTTTATGGCAGGAGGTGTAGATCTCCCTGTTGGTATGAAGGTAGTGAGAAGAAAGAAATGGAGTCACAGACTGATCTTATAGATGATACCACAGAAGCTGTTGGTGAGAGCCCTAGAGCCGATCATGTAATGATTGTATGGACTAATTTGTATCATATTCCTATGTATAAATAAAGGCATGTTTTATGGTTATTATACTTACGTGTATTTGTGCCAATTAGCTAAGTATAATAATATCCTTGAGTAGAAGGTTCTTATCTATATCAATCGATTGGTTGAATCGATAGTGAGATGATATGGAGAACACTACTCTAAATTATTCCTAGTCGAGTATTAACATTCAGGGACAATGTTAATACGTAGAGACTAGCATGTAGGTCAACATGATGACTTGATCTCATAAGTCATGGATATAGAGATATCAAGTTGACACATGGGTATGCATTGGAGAATGTATACTGAATGACCCGCCATGAGAAAGTATCATGGATCGTTATATGAGTGTCATATACTTTCTCATGTGGCTATTAGTATGACTATTAGTCCTTGGACCTGAAGTCACCATGGATTCCTACATAAGGAGTTACGTACTTTGGCTTCGTCAACGTCACCCGTAAATGGGTGGACTATAAAGGCGATTACTGGGTATGTAACAAATTATGGGGAGGGATGTGAGTGATGTAGATGGGATCTATCCCTCCTATATGACGGGAGCGATATCGTATTCTTGATAGAGTTAGACCACAAAGTGCATGGCCATGCCCAAGTGAGTCAATATGAGATATTGAGCTCACTTGATTAGTGTGAGTCTACTTGGAGTTCAAGATATAGATTGACTCGAGGATGACACGGTCTATGCCTCAATTGAGTCAATCTAGATATCAAGGATAGAGGGACATTATCATATATTGTGAGAGTCACAATTATTAGACACAAGGTGATGTTGGATCTCAACATTCTTGTAACTTGGGTAGCAATGATGTGTTGCTAGATACCGCTCATTGCTTATGTTTCTAAGAGGTTAGAAGCATTGCCAACGTTACAAGAACCTATAGGGTCACACGCAAAGAACAAATAGATGGAGAAAAATTGAAGTCAAGTTTGACTTGGCTAAATATGGAAAGTCCATAAAAGGCAAGTTTGACTTGACCTAAATCCAAATCAAGTTTGACTTGACTTGGTTTCACTTCAAGTTAGACTTGACATGGGAGAAGAAGTGAAGTCAAGTTTGACTTGGCTAAATATGGAAAGTCCATAGAAGGCAAGTTTGACTTGACCTAAATCCAAATCAAGTTTGACTTGACTTGGTTCCACTTCGAGTTAGACTCAACATGGGAGAAGAAATGGAGTCAATTTCAACTTGGCTAAATATGGAAAGTCCATAAAAGGCAAGTTTGACTTGACCTAAGTCCAAATCAAGTTTGACTTGACTTGGTTCCAATTCAAGTTAGACTTGACTTGGTTTTCCCCCCCATTTGAATTTCGAATTCAAATTGATAGGGGATTTGGAAGGCCACCTAATGGCACTTAATGGCCATTATGGCCGGCCACCTAATGGCCATTAATGGCCATTAAGTGGCCGGCCACCCAAGGTGAACAAAAGGCGGGTTTTGTTTCATTTTGGGGGCTCTTCTTCTCTTCCCGGATTTTTCTTCTTCCTCTCCCTCTCTTGGCCGAAACCCATAGGGGTGCTAGCACACCAAGGTTTCGATCCATCTTCTTTTGTTCGCGTGGATACATATAGAGGAGTGTCTACTTTGATACTCTACGAGATCCGGCGGCCTCTTGGATAAGCGGGAAAGCGAAGGGCTACGCGTCAAGGGTAATGACCTTATCACGTAGATCTAGTGTAGATCTAGATATTAAACTCGTACTCGTATTTGTTTTATAAGTTCGCACGGATCCGTGGCCGAGATTCTGGGGTTTCCGCAATGCAAAAAGCGGTTTTTACGGCCTATAATTTCTAACAGTGGTATCAGAGCCACGTGCGAACCTTGTACGAGTTTAAATTTGTTTTTTTTTGTATTAGATACAAAATTTTACAGAAAAATAATATTCTGTGATTTTTCGAAATTTATAGTATTTATGGGTATTTTTCTCATGAAGTTGAAGCAACAAGTGTTCGGACACTTGTAGGCTTCACCGATCGAGAAAAACTTTCCGAAACGGAAAGATCTCGCTATAATCTTTCGGGACAGCGGCTTAAGTTGCTGTAAGATGATTTTGGGACACTCGTGAAATTCATTTCGCGAGTAGGGGCGCGGCCCCTAACCCCGCGAGGGGAATTGTCCCGAAATCGTGCCCGAAAATCGCGTAGCGGGACCGTTACGGAAGTGTAACTCATAATATTGTAAAATTGTAGAAAAATTATAGAAATTTATTTAAAATACATAATTAGGAATTATGTATGCATTTGTGATGATCATGGCCCAATAAAAACCCAATGTGATTGGAATGTGTTGTAATTCATATTACGGTCTGCGTACCGTTTTTGTGATTGTGTGTGTTGTATAGTGGATGCGACCTGCGAGTCGGCTTCTTTTATTTTATTTCTGTATTTTATTATTTTTGTAATGTACAAAATGAAGACGGTGGGCGGTCCATCCGAAGACGGAGTTATGGGAGGGAGCCGACGACACGTGGCGGGTCAAAGGAGAAGCTTGGAGAAGCGAAACCCTAGGTTAACCGTCCGATCTTCTCATTGGCTTGAGAAGATCGTAGTAGGGCCATGATCCAATCACAAATTAAATTATTTTATTATTTGCTTGTATGTGATGCA
>JAGFNQ010005267.1:0-109612 GCA_024364735.1 Boesenbergia rotunda
GATTATCCTAGAAATACAAATTGAGGTTATGTGATGAGAATGATAAAGAATGCATCAATATACATTAATTAAATCCTATTTATTTTTCGAATTGAATAACCCCTTTTTATCAATTCGGGAGATCGTAGGAACATCTCCAAATAGGTTGATATCCAACCATAGATAAAAACAACCATGGCTAGAGTCCATCAAGTTATTCATAGCTATGAAGGTAGGTAATTATACCGATTACATATTATACATATGTAACTATCACATTATGCTATCAACTAATTGAATGTTTGCATAAATCATTGAGTTGTTAACTCATTAACAAGTATGCAACAATACACATAGCACCCAACTGCACCTCTCTTTACATCGACCTTGGCTGTGGCACAACAAATCGATGCTCCAAGCTTAAGGCTGACCCATTAATCAAGAAATAATTTTAATATGGTTGGAGCTCATTCAACAGTTTAGTCAGACTTGGATGTGTCCAACAACCAAAACTAAGGATTGACCTCTGACTCCAACTATATTAATCATAAACTAATTCCATGGTTTGAACATGTTGAGGTTCAAGCCGGGCTTGGATGTGTCCATCAACCCAACGAGAAACAAACTCCGTTCTAACCATATTAATGGAAGGTGTTGCCTTAATATTTGTAAGGGTTTTGGGTCTCACTTTCTTTATTCACATTCATGACATATAATTATGTCATGTTCTAAACGATTCCTTAATAAAGTATGTATGTGACTTAATTTATCAAGTCTCATTAATTGAATTAGGAACCGGATTTCCTAATTCTAATTTCATACTTTATTCAAGGAATTGTTTTTGGAACAATTTCCTAAATTATCATAATCAATTTCGGAAATAATATATTTAAGACTTTGATTCTCTAAATTAAATCTTATAAATTAAGAGACAGATTCCCTTAATTCAACCACATATTATTTTCATGAAAATCTTATTTAAAGAAATATACTCTATAGGAAACAATTTTCCTAATTAATTTTGGAGACAATAATATGTAAGAGCATCACCTCATAAATCAAATAAGAAAATTATCGTTTGAGAATCACCTCAAAAATTTCCAAGATTTGATCACATATTTTAATTATGGAAAATTAATATCAATAACTTAATTTGGACGGCTCCCCGAGCCTCAATCCAAAATAAGAATTTATTGATAATATAATTTGGACGACTCCCCGAGGCTCAACCCAAATTAAACATTTGAAAACTTAAATTCAATTTAGGAAATTTAATTATAACAACTAACTTTAAATTGGACGGCTCCCCGAGGCTCAATCCAAAATAAAGAATTTTATAAATAATTTAATTTCCAATTATGAATTTAAATGCCAATTAATATTCCCATAATTTGTCTAGACTTTCTTGAAAGAAAGTGTCCAAAATTGCGAGCTTTCTATAAATGGAAAATTTCCAAAAATTAAAAGGTTTTCAGAATAATTGTAAGTTTTTGGTACAAAGAAAACTTACGTTTTTCCAAAATTGGAAAATTTCCAAAATGGGAATTTCCAAAATTGGAAAGTTTCCAAAAAATGGAAAGTTTTCACAATTATCATAAAATTTCAGAAACAGGGTTATTTCAAAAGTTTGCGAAATTTCATGATGATTTCCAAACTTTGAAATTCCTAAATCGAAAATTTATCATAATTGAAAAGTTTCCATAATTGGAAAATTTTTCAAAATTGAGATCATGACAAAGTTTTCCGCAAAAACAATTATATGATTATGTCGAACACTAACCGGCTCTGATACCACTGTTGGGACCGGGTGCATGTTGACATGGATGCAGGTTCGTAATTTTAAAATTAATTACGTGCAGCAGAAGGTTTAGCATAAATTATTTCTCAAATTATTTAACCACACATCTAAGCATGCAACTTTATCTTGTGTAGACATGATCATATATTTAAAATTTTGCAGAAACGTAAACTAATTTACGTATTACCTCGCGTAACTCGAAGGAAGGGACGAGATCCAACCGTAAGCGTCCCTCGGAAGCTCCGCCTATATTCGCGTCCACGCCGAGTATCTTCGGGATGACTTCGCAAAGCCACGAGTTTTGTGTTCTCGAGAACTACTAGATTCTCCGCGAACGCGACAAGAGAACCAAGAGAGAAGTAATCATATCGGAAAAACTCACTACCAAGGTTGGCCGGAATCACAATTCCGGCGAGAAGGAGGAAGATGACTTGCGCCCAATCCAAGGTGATGATGGCCGGAGAGAAAGATCATCCCAACGGAAGAACTTCGTCGCCTCGGTGCTTCTCCTTGTGCTCGCGGCAAGAAGAAGGGAGAAGAGTTGTGGCCGGCCAAGAGAAAGAAGGGAGGAGAGGGAGAGAACCCAGGCAAGAATACTTGGATTGATCTCCAAGCCTTGCCTTGGGTCCTTTATATAGTGGCATCTCAACCGCCAAGTCTCTTTTTTCTTATGGAATAAATTTTCTATGACTTATTCCATCATGCCAAGTTTTATCATATTTTAATTCATGATAAAAATCGACCAAGTCTCCTTTTTTCTTATGGAATAAATTTTCTTATCATGGTAAATCAATCCTTGATTGATTTTATAAAATAAAATAAACCAATCCATAGTTCATTTTAATTTCCATGAAAAATAAACCAAACCTTGGTTTATTATATAAAAATTTATATCATCCATAATTTTATAAAACAAACCTCACTTGGTTTATTTTATAAATTGAACCAAAAATTTGGTTCTCTCCCTTTGTTGTGGCCGGCCAAGCAAAGAGGATGGAGACCCTCTTTGGCCGGCCCATCCAAGCCACGCCCCAATGAATTAAACTTATTTAATTCATCTATTAAGTCTTCAAAAGACTTAGCCATTTTACGCTTCCGATGCGTCTCTGAAAAATTCAGATTCGACTTATCGTTTGGCTCAACCAAACTTAATCTCTCTTGATTGGAAAATCCAATTTTCAACTCGTTTTAAATCCCTCAGATTACTCATAGTGCGTGTGACTAAATAGGCTTTCGATTTATGTTGGTCGTCTATAATTAATCAATTAATTATAGAACGATCATGAGTGGCACCTAGTAGTACATCATGATCCCCAATTAATCGAAAGATCAACGGTTGACCTCAGAATCAATTCTGAAACCCTTCAGCAGCTATAATGAATCGTGCCCCATTCCCTTCACCATCTTATACCCACTTGGTTCAGGACATGGTCTATGTGTGTCAGTCCCCACTAGGCTGACTATGTCACACCTAGCCCAAGTAACGTTTTCTCATCCTACGGATTCTAATTACTCTCATGTATTTAAGAGATTCATACTCTGAACATGTCATGCTCTGGCCAGAGGCTCCGAGTAACAATCTGACGATAGGCCTTGGGTATACATCTCCTCGCAAGGATTGGTGAATCCTTTGTAGGCTGTTCAAACATCTTCGGGCACTTCGGCTTATACCCAATCATCCTGGGTCCACACCTCCTTGGAGATGCTTGCTTAAGATGTCAAAGTATAAGTCTCGATGACCAAGATGACTTGAACACCGCAAGTCAAAGGAACATCACACTTAAGCTGCAGTAAGAACTTCATTGACATATCTATATGTAGACTACCATATGAAGTTTTACAGTCAATCACTCCAATGAACTACTTCCCTTAACTAGCATTCATGTTTATCTCCGGACATCCCAATGTCACCAGCTAGTGAGAATCAGCTGATTAGAGAATAACCCATGCTAGTCTCAACAGAATTGATAGTGTCCATATTTATCAATTCATCGACTAGGGACAATTTCAATACTTCACAATTGCACATGTAGAGATAATCACTAGTTGTGAATTCATCACAAATTCTCTCATGCTGTGAATTGTATTGCGAGCATTCAGTAAATGAGTTTAAGATCTCAATCAAATACATAAACATGTATACTTAAATAGTGAATATTCATTTATTAAAATAAATGATTACAATCATAAGGCAATTGCCTTAGGACATTTTTCTCATATCACTAACAGTCTGACACCTACCCCTCTGGCGCTTTACCCCTACGCAAAGAAGAAGTGTCAGTAGGATTTACCGTCAGGGAAAGAGACGCTGAAGTAGCCGGCGGAGCGTTAGCCGGATCAACAAGCATAGCCACCAGCGCTGGCGTGAACGCATCCTCATCCTCCGCTAGCCCTGCTATCAGAGAGGCATGCAACATTCTGGAGAAGATACAGGGATGTCGGAAGAGATGGCTGTGAAGAGGAAGTGGAAGGTGACCGACGAGTATAGAGAAAATAAAAACGGCGAGGAAGATAATCGCTGGCGCTCTATATAGTGAATGGCAGCCGATCCCAGCCGTTGGAAAAAAGGGTTGCGAGGAAAAGGCAGCTCTCCTCAGAACCCTCCGATGAAGAAGCGAGGGGGCGAGATAAGACAAAGGCGGGCCCGGCGAACAGACGTTTCGCTGCTGAAGGCAATCAAAACAGGTGGCTGACACTCCGGCGCCTGGGAAACCACTGAACATGAGACAAGTGTCCCGGCCAATTAATGCAGTCCTCGAGTGAGAAGGGGGACAGATAAGCTGTCAACCAGGCGGCTTGAACAAAAAGGGGGTTAGACTGACCCAAATCCCCACGGGTAAGATCCCGTTAATCCCTTGGTTCAAGTCCCGGTCGGACGCGTGGCGGCCCATGCTCCCCGGGCTCAGCTCAGCCAAGAGGCCAAATCTCCATGGGTAAGATCCCGCTAATCCCTTGGTTCGGGTCCCGGTCGGATGTGTGGTGGCCCACGCTCCCCGGGTTTCAGCTAGGCCAAGAGGTCGAATCCCCACGGGCAAGCTCCCGTTAATCCCTTGGTTTGGGTCCCGGTCGGATGCGTGGCGGCCTACGCTCCCCGGGTTTCAGCTCGGCCAAGAGGCTGAATCCCCATGGGCAAGCTCCCATTAATCCCTTGGTCCGGGCCCTGGTCGGATGCGTGGTGGCCCACGCTCCCCGGATCCAGCTCGGCCAAGTGCCCAAATCCACATGGACGAGTTCCCACTAAGCCTTGGGTCCAAGCCCCGGGCGGGCGCAGAGCGTCACTTGCCCCGAGCTAAGTGGCCAGATATTCACGCGGGGGCACGGACCCGTATTTAACTCAAACACCCTCGAAGACTAGTGGCCTGAGCGTATTCTTGTCCAAGCCAAGGACACCTTCCTCGCCCGAACGCCCGAACTAGGGGCTCGCAAAGACCATGCCTATCATTCGGCTTTGCGTCCGACTCACACTCACCGTCACTCGGAGCCTTAATGATTGAAAGTGGTGGCAATTCCGGGTAAGCAAAGAAGGAAAATCACATTCAGAAAGAAGGTGCATTGCAAAATTGGGGGCTCAGCGTCCCCTTACTGAAAGAAAAAAGAAAAAACGAGGAACCCGACCCTCACTTGAAGGGTTGCTTTGTTATATTTGACAGATCTTTAGACATATCTCGAAGCTGAACGGCGGTGGGAGGCATGTCGGGGGATAGATACCCCGCCCCGTTTAAGTTGACGGATTATACTGACTCCTTGGTGCATCATCACAACCCAAAATCGTTGGGAGATCTCATCAGTATGGGCTGTGGAATTGATACACTCCAGCCGATACGCCCCCAATCGATCAGCTTCCGCCTCTTTGTAGGCACGAAGCTCTGCCAGCTCTGCCCGAGTCGCGTCCCAGGACGCTTGACGCTTGCGTAGCTCCACCAGCTTGGCCTGAGTCGCATCCCAAGATGCTTGTCGTCCTCGCAAATCCTACAATTGGTCCTGCAACGAACCAACTTCTCGCTCCTTATCCGCTAGTCGCGCCTGTAAAGGTTGAACAACCTCACTGGCCCAGCGGAGCTCAGCCTTGGTCTTCAGAAGATCCGCCCGCAGCTCTTCCTTGTGCCTTCAATCACGAAGTTGCGCCTGCTCGGCCTGGGCGACTAGGCGTTGCGCTTGAATCGCCTCGGCGTCAGCCGAGACAATTTGTGCTTTGATGGTCTCCAGCTCCTCCTGAGCTTGACTCAGTAAGTCCTGGAGGCCGACAACTTCTGCCCTCAAGCTATTTAAGGAGGTGTCATCAGAAACCAGCTAGGTATGTCGGAGTCGGGCTTCGAGATCCTCCACACGCCGCTCATCATGATACCGGGCCTTGGCGTGACTCAGCATGGATACACACATGCTGAAGCCTTGATCCCAAGACTGCAAAAAGGACTTGGTGACATTTTGGCCAAAGAAAGGATAAGACACGCTACAACCTGTAAGCATATACCTGTGTGGCCGTAGCTATAAAATCGTCCGCCCAGACGCTTGGACCGCCCGAGCCGCCCGATCGCAAGCTGGCTAGAAACCGGTCCGCTACCGTACCATATAGCCGAATATCTTGCGACCATATGGGGGCGGTGCCGCTCAGTACCGTCATGCTCATAAGCCAGTCGGATAGTGAGGGCGGCAGCATGTGCATCAGGCCCTCACTCGCAGGCTCACCCGATTGGATCTGGAGGGTCTCACCTGAAGGGGCGACTGCTGACTCCACCGGGAGCACTGAAAGAGAAGGAGGTGGAAATTCTAGGGAATCGGTCATCGGCGCCTTCCCCTTTTGCCTTTTGCTGGGCCGGCTGGGAGAAACCTCCGGGGGGTTGGCCAAGCCGGGCATGGAACCATCATCACGAGGGCGCCTTAACAAACGACTCAGAGGTCGGGTATCCTCTGAGCCAGACCGAGGGAGTTCCTCATCCTCAGGCGCGGAGGCAGGTGACTTGGAGCCAGATGGAGTCGCCTCTTGCTCGGCCAGCAGCTCCGCACGTAGTTCCTGCTCAGCCCGCTGTTCTACGGCGTGCCCCTCTCGATCCTTCATCAGCTTCAGGATACGCGCCTCCATCTCCTCAGACCCTAGTCCATAACCCTCCTTAGGAGCGGATGGATACATCATCTCGGCTACCGGGCAAACAATGGTTAAGTGACAGTAAAAGGACAAGAAAGAAGAAAAGAATGCTTACCGAGAGAAGCAGGCCGATGAAACGGCGGGGGGCTGAGTCCGAACGCGGACAAGATGCCTTCACTCAATAACGACACGTTGAGGAAGTGCCGACCTCCAAGCATGGAGAGGGCAATCTCGAAGGGAGGGAATTTCCGAGGATCCGCATGATGAGGAGGTGTCGGGGGAGAGTCTCGCCGGAAACCGACTAGCCAAGTCGGGAAGGCAACAGGGCGAATGAAAAAATACCTCTCCTTCCAACCCTTGTTGGAAGAGGGAAGCTGAGAGAGGAAGGAAGTCCCGGGATGAGCTTGGAAGTAAAACTCGCCCAGTTCCTGCCTCTTCAAGCAGAAGAAGTAGTGAAAGAGTTTGGCTCGAAGAGGAAGTCGATACAACTGAAAGATAATAACCGACCCGCAGAGAAGGCGGATGGAGTTGGGAGTTAGTTGGGATAGATTAAGGCGAAGGTAGTAACAAATCGAGGCGATGAAGGGATGAATGGGGAAACGTAACCCAGCTTGCAGGTGATCCCTAGAGATGGTAATATAGTGTGCTGGAAGTTTGGCAGGTTGATCAGAAGAAGCAGGCAGCAAGACGTGGTGGTCGGACGGAATGTGGAATTCTGCCTTAATGGCATCAAGGTCGCAGTGGTCGAGAACAGACCTCACGATAACATACCATGGAGCCGGGTCGCGAGATGAAGAGGCCATGTGAAGTAAGAGAAGAAAGGAAACCTAACCAGTAAAGAGGTTGTCGGAGAAGAAAAGCCGGGACCAGAGGTTCCGCCGCAACCCTATCCGGAGGAAGAAATGTAGTACGCCGGTGTAAAAGGTAAAAAGGCGATGGTAAAGGTAAGAACCTATTTATACAGCTACGTAGGCTATCAAAACCGCACGATGGTGAGCCATGGCAAAGGCGGCGGTCAATTGTAGCCGTCTGATCAGGCCTAGAGGGGCCCAGGAAACAAAGCGCCTCGCGCCCAACCTCATCATTCACTAGACAGATGGCGAGTGCCTTGCCGCAGGAAGGGGGAAGAGACATGTGGAACAATCATCAACCGAGAGCATTAATGTATGAGATTTCAACCTGCTCGAAGATCCCGGACAGCAGAAGGTGAGAAGACCGATGATGTGACATCGCTGGACGACCGGGATTCCTGTGCAATGAAAAGTTCCCTAAGGGCCACAAGAGGGGACCAGGATGTCCCGGCGCGCCAGGCTTACTTCAACGGACGATAGTCCAGTCAGTCGGACTTGCCGCCTCCTTCGACTAGACTCGAGGGGGACGCTCATGATCCTGACCTTGCCTACGGGTAGGTCAGGCGGCCCCGCCAGCCAGCCTGGCACCCTGAAGGTCTTGTAGACAGGTCAGCAAAGGTATCCCCAGGGGGGTCCCCGAACCCGGGAGCACCCGGGGCAGTGTTTAGTCAGCCACGAATGGGGTTGGCCGGGCCGACCACCCGCTCCTCTTAACCCAAGCAGACGTGTGGTTGCCCACGCTCCCTAGCCATTCCCCGACCTAGATCTAGGTCGTGCACTACAGTCGGATGCGTGGCGACCTACGCTCCAACAGCCTCATGAGGACTGGATAGCTAACAAAATCAGGCAGCCATCACTCAACAAACCCCCGACTCAGGGCGTACCCTGCGCCTCCATTCTACCAGTCGGACGCGTGGCGGCCCACACTCACTGGTCATTATCCGACCCGGTCTGTGGCACTCGGACACGCCGGTCGGCGTTCGGGGTATGAGCTATCTCATCCCTACGCCCCCTATGTCATCATATCCAGGGTACGACCCTGCTAACGGGGTTCTGCGCACTTTACTCATCTCTGACACTTCTAGCGGGCAGCCCGCCAATTCAGTACCTTCGTACTGCTTGAGCACCCCGCGCCATGCCGCGACGCTCCTAAGTGCTCCCTACGAGCTGACAGTTATCACACCTTTGTCTCGTCAGCACGAACAAGGGTTGTCAGCTCCCCCGGCTATATAAACTTCGCACTCCCCCTACCGCAGGTATGTGCACGCGAGTTCTCTCATATATTGTCTCATTTCAATTTACTCCACTATTATGTCTGCGGATACTGACTTGACCGTCGGAGTGCCTGACCGGGGAAAACCCCCGGCGGGTTTGCTGACGGTCGCTGTTTTGCAGAGCCACGTCAGAGCGCGGTCAGGTCGCTGCCACCTCACCAGCTCGTGCCACCCGGGAGACCATCCGGCTTTTGAGATCGCCACCTCGTTTCGCGACAGGATCATAACTTATTTGCCCGAATTGTATTTTATGCCCAAGCTGCTCTCTAATCAATGTTGAGCAAGCAAGACTTGTTCTTGAGCTGCAATATTGTCGAGCTGCCTAAGTGCCGAGCTACTTGATGCATGCCAAGCTGCTTTCTTGAAATTGCCGAGTTGCCAAGCTATTTAAATACTTGCTAAGCTAGTTATTCTAGTTGGGTTGCTCATTCATTTGAGCTAATGACCGAGCTGTTCAATTAATTTACTAAGCTGCTTGTTTCATGCAGATTGCTAAGTTGCCAAGTTGCTCGAGCATTGCCGAGTAAGGAATAATACTTGCCAAGCAGCTTTGGTCAATGTCCGAGCTGCCGCATTTGTCGAGCAAAGAGTGCTGAGCTGCTCAAGCATAGCCGAATTGTCGAGTTGCCAAGCTGCTCAAGCATTGGCGAGCAAAGAATAATACTTGCTGAGCAGCTTTGGTTAATGCCCGAGCTGCGGCATTTGCCGAGCAAGGAGTGTCGAGCTGCTCATGCATAACCGAATTGCTGAGTTGCCGAGCTACTCAAGCATTGCTGAGCAAGGAATAATACTTGCTGAGCAGCCTTTGTCAATGCCTGAGCTAGTTGATTTGGTCGAGCTGCTGGTTTAATTGCCGAATTGGTCGTTAAGGGTATTGCCAAGCTGCTTACTCTTGCTAAGCTCCTTTCTCATCGAGGTGCTTATTCTCGCCAAGCTTGTCAAATAACTTCGAGCAATTTAATGTCCTGTCGGGCTGGATAATTTTGTTGGTTTATGGTTAAGCTTATTTGCCAGGCAAAGCTGGAATATTTATTGTTAAACTGGACTTCTTGCATAACTATTCGCCTATGGGTAACAATGCCGAGCTGGATTTATTTCTCGTGCAGGATTATTGCTCCATGCTATTGGTCGAGCTGGGATTTTATTATGGCTGTGATAAATTATTAGTGCTCGAGCCCCTGAACTCCCGAGCTGTTGTTTAAACGCCTAGTTATTGAGCTCCCGTGCAGCTGCTCAATGTGGTCGAGTCAAACATTATTTGTCTGCCTTTTTATTATTTTGCTAAGCCAGAGTAATGGAGGGCTATGTCGTGTGATTGGCTTCCTCTATTCTCTCTTTCCCTTGAGTAGACCGAGCAAGTTTAATTGCCGAGCAAGTTTAATTGTATGTTGTTACCGAGCATACTGATGATGTCGAGCTGCTCAAATTATTGCTGTGTTGCTTCCTCTATTCTCTCTTTCCCTTGAGTAGGCCGAGCAAGGATTAATGACAAGTTTTTATGGCTCTTCATGTCAATCGCCGAGCTGGATTAATTGCAAGTTTTGCCAAGCAAAACTAATTGTTTTATGGCTCGCCAAGCTTATTGCCCAAGCTGGACTAATTATCCGGACGAAACAGAGCAGAAAGATAAAGAAAATATTTACTTTTGCAAAAGATATCTGCTTTCCCGGATAATAAGAATCATTTACAACGATTCTAATTATTCCATTAGATCCTAAGATCAATATAATGTTCATAACTCTAATATCTGTCTCTTGAAGTGCCTCTAGAAATTTATAGGGACTTCATAAAGAGAGATGAAGATGTCCATCGAGACGCGTTGGTGTACTGACACCTCCCCCGTTTAGGGTCGAGCATATATTATCCTGTTTGGGATTCAGTCTCCCCCATTCGAGGTCGAGTTTATTATATTATCTCGTTCGAGATTCAGTCTACCTCGTTCAAGGTCGAGCTTATTATATTATCCCATTCGGGATTCAGTCTCCCTCGTTCAGGGTCGAGCTTATTATATTATCATGTTTGGGATTCAGTCTCCCCCATTCGGGGTCAAGCTTATTATGTAAGCCCGTTTGGGATTCAATCTACCATGTTCGGGGTTTAGCTTATTATATTATCCCATTCGGGATTCAATCTCTCCCGTTTAGGGTCGAGCATATATTATCCTATTCGGGATTTAATCTCCCCCGTTCGGGGTCGAGCTTATTATGTTAGCCCGTTCAGGATTCAATTGCCTGGTTCAGGGTTGAGCGTATTATATTATCCCATTCGGGATTCAGTCTCTCCCATTCAGGGTCGAGCATATATTATCTTATTTGGGATTCAATCCTGTCGCCCGTTTGGGGTCAAGCATATTATGTTATCCCGTTCAGGATTTAGTCTCCCTCATTCGGGGTTGAACTATTTTTTCACCATCTTGTGGTGCCGAGTGTTAGGATGTATACTAAAAGTCTTACCTTTTCTGTATGGTCATCTACATTTTGAAAGAGAATCACAACAACACATATGCGTATTTATATTAGTATATGCATAAAAGTCTGATACTTTGCCTTGTAGATAACATGGTGTGTGGTGACACACAGAAAATCATGTTATCAGTCCCTTGCATTGTATAAGTAGAGGTTCACAACCGAGATGGATTTGGACAAACCGTCGAGATGGTTGTAGTGTAATTAGGTGTGGTTTGTCTTTACCATAGAATTACACTAGTGTGCTTTATGTGCATTGAACATGACCAAAACCAGAGGTCATCCAATTAGTACTGACTTCATGATTGAATTGGACCTCAGATTTATTATGTAGTACAATTCCTAAATCCTGATATAATAACGAGCACATAAACTAATAATTATTTCTTTGATTTACCAATGGGTGAGATTTATTCTGTTAAATCGATAGACCCGGTAAGTTGGAAAATAATATTAATTATATGATGTGTCGTTAATTATTAACGGAATCCGTGCCCTAGTGAGTCGGGATGATGATGCCCCCTTAATAAGCTCATAAGGTTCATCATGTTAAACCCTGCAGGTGGATTTGATCCGACATGATGATAAGGTTGAGTGGTACTAGTCAAGGAGTCAGAAGTTGATTAATTAAAATTATCAGTAATTTAAATTAATCGACAGACATTCGATATCTTAAACACGGGGGATGGATGACTCATAATAGGTGGAGCCCATTTGAAAATATGGGGTTGGTGAGTTAATTCAATGGTGATCCTTTAGTGGAATGAATCTTCATTAATGGATCAGGTTTGATCCATTAGCAGGCCAAGATTCAACTCCTCCTAATGGTCCCTACCTTAGCCCTATATATATCCCATGGTATCATGAAACCAAGGGGCTAATGAATCATAACAAAACCCTAGCCATTTCTCTCTCCCTCTCTCTTCCTCCTCTCTCCTAGGTTAGTCGGCGGTAGCAAAGGAAAGGAGAAGTTTTCTTCTCTTTTCTTCCCATCTTCTTCTCCATCTTTTGGGTGGAAATCACAAGGACAAGGAAGAGTTCTCTCTTCCTATTGTGGTGCTCGGGAAAAAGAAGGAGTGGAGGAAGTGGTCGGCTGTGGAGAAGGTGTTTCCCCTTGGAAGTTGCGGCGCCGGAAGTGGAGGAGGAAGAAGACTCAGTAGAGAAGGAAGAAGAGGATCTTTTCTTCGGCTTCTCTTGTAGTCTTATCCTTGGCTCTCCAATGGTGCGTGCATGGCTGGGATCCAAGGTGAAGGTAGCCGGTGGGTAAGAAGAACCTTCTTCTTCTTCATGGTTAGCCGGCGGTGATATGAGGGAAGGAGAGGGTGGTTGGCGCGGGTTTAAAGGAAGAAGAGGATTGTATATCTTCTTCTTTAGCCTCTTCTTCATCTTCCTTCAACTCATCTCCTTGGTGTACTTGCTGCTGGGGCTCCTTGGAACCCCCTTGTGGCCGGCGGCGCAAGTAGGGAGAGGGTGGTGGTGGCCGGCGGTGACCCTAGGTATTAGGGTTTGTTGGCACATGGAAGTGCTGTGAAGAAGGTGATTGATTGGGTGACCCTTGGTGATTCCGTATCTTGGTAGACCGTCACCCACATGATGTCCAAGAGGAGAGGGGCATAAGGTAGAAGGCTATGAGGTAAAAAGAGGTATATTTCTCTCTCGGCTCTTTTATTTAGTCTCATCATTTTATGTGGCATGTTTATTTAATTGTCTTGTTTAATTATTTGTTAATTAACGGTAGATAATTAAATAATGAACCCCGATAATAAACACAAAAATCGGTGATCCACTCGTCGTCTTTTTCGTGGTCGTTTGGTTAGGAGAATTACAAGGCACGATCTTTGTGATTGACCAAGTTGTAATTCGTACCGAACGATACGATGACGAGATGGTTGTTGGGAGACGAGTCTCCATTCGGATTAAATTTTTAATCCGTAGACATGGAGAGGCCTCTCAAGGATGACCAAGTATTCACTAGGGAAACCCGCCAAGCCATACACAAGACCGAGGATGGCCAAAATGTGTAGACCTGGCCGAGGTGCCTAGGAAGCCTGCCCGGGAGCAGCCTGAGTTCCTACCATCTTGTGGTGCCGAGGATGCCCGATGGAGAGCAACCCCGAGTTCCTACCATCTTGTGGTACTGAGGATGCCCAAGATGTGTAGACCTGGTCGAGGAGCCGAGGATGCACGACCGAGAGCAGCCCGAGTTCCTACCATCTTGTGGTGCCAAGGATGCCCAAAATATGTAGACCTGGCCAAGATGCCAAGGATGCCCGGCCAGGAGTAGCCCAAGTTCCTACCGTCTTGTGGCGCCGAAGATGCTCAAGATGTGTAGACCTAGCCAAGATGCCGAGGATGCCCGGTCGAGAGCAGCCTAGGTTCCTACCATCTTGTGGTGCCGAGGAGCTCTACGGAGGCCCAGCTAGGGAAGAAAGACGAAGATGTCCATCAAGGCGTGTTGATGTACTAACACCTCCCCCATTCGGGGTCGAGTATATTTATCCTATTCGGGATTCAATCCCCCCCGCCGTTCGGGGTTAAGCTTATTATATTATCCTATTCGGATTCAGTCTCCCCCATTTGGGGTTGAACTTATTAAGTCAACCCGTTCGGGATTCAATCTCCCCCGTTCGGGGTCGAGCTTATTAGATTAGCCCATTCGGGATTCAGTCTCCCCTATTCGGGGTCGAGCTTATTAGGTTAGCCCATTTGGGATTCAGTCTCCCTCGTTCGGGATTCAGTCTCTCCCGTTTGGGGTCGAACTTATTATGTTAGCCTGTTCGGGATTCAGTCTCCCTCGTTCGAGGTCAAGCTTATTATATTATCCTATTCGGGATTCAGTCTCTCCCGTTCGGGGTCGAGCTTATTATATTATCCCGTTCAAGGTCGAGCTTATTATATTATCCCGTTCAGGATTTAGTCTCCCCCGTTTGAGGTTGAACTATTTTTTCACTACTCTCGTGCTAACCTATCGTCCTGTTCAAGGACTCAACCCCCCTCATTTTGGATCGAGTTATATCTATCTCAGATTTTTTATATTGATCTTTCGGTTGGATTTCTTCATTATTAGCTTCTCAGACATACGCAGTTGGCCTTATGATAGATTCGAAGTCTCTAGCCTCCTGGAGATCCTTTAAACATCCTGTCACAAATTTATAGTCCAGTCAATTAGACTCATGCTCCATTCGACTAGACTTGAGGGAATGCTTGTTAGTAGGAGCCCTAGAGCCAATTATGTGATGATTGAATAGAGACTTTTTGTATCATATTCTATCATTAATAAAGGCATGTTTGGTTATTATACTTTATATTTGTGCCAAATAACTAAGTATAATAATATCCTTGTGTAGTAGGTTCTTATTTACATTATATCGATTGGTTGAATCGATAGTGAGATGATGTAGAGAACACTATACTAAACCATTCCTAGTTAAGCATTAATATTCAAGGACAATATGAATGCATGGAGACTAGCATGTAGGTCAATTGATGACTTGAGCTCACAAGTTTTGGATATATGATATCAAGTTGATACATAGGTATACATTAGAGAATGTGTACTGAATTGACTCGTCATGAGAAAGTTTCATAGATTGTCATATGAGTGTCATAAACTTTCTCATGTGACTATTAGTATGAATAGTCCTTAGACCTAAAGTCACTACGGTTCCCTACATAAGGAGTTATGTACTTTGGTATCGTCAAACGTCACCCGTAACAGGGTGAACTATAAAGGTGATCACTGGGTATATAATGAATTATGCAGAGGGATGTGAGTGATGTAGATGATATCTATCCCTCCCATATGACGGGAGTAATATCTGTGGGCCCCTTGATTGAGTAGGACTACTAAAACGCATGGTTATGCTCAAATGAGTCAATATGAGATATTGAGCTCATTTGTTTGAGTGAGTCTACTCGGTGATCAAGAAACACAAAGATTGATCGAGGATGACACGGTCTATGCCTTATTGATCAATCTAAATATCGGAGGATAGAAGGACAAGGTCATATATTGTCATAGTCACGGACGTTAAGTCGGATCTCGATTGTCTCGTCACTTGGGTAGCAATGATGCATTGCTAGATGCCGCTTATTGCTTATGTGTCTAAAGCGGTTTAACATATTGCCAATGTTACGAGAACCTATTGAGTCACACACTAAGGGCATGATACTTCAGAGATTAATTGATCTTAGTTTGACTAAGATTTGATCCGAATTAGATTAATTGAGTTAGACTCAAGTGAATCCAATTGGATTATGGGATTGAGATTTAATTTGAGTTCGACTCATTTAAATTAGACTCAACCACAATTAAATGAGATATTAATTTATTAAAATGTTTAATAAATTAATAATAGAGGAAGATGAAATGTTTCTCTTCATTAGATGAAGAGAAGTTGAAGAGCCACATGAGAAAATGTGCTCTAAGTAGGTTTTTATTAGCATTAATGGAGGGAAGCTAAAGGGACAAAAACTCTTCATATTCATGGGATAAATATAAAAGAGTTTTTCTTGTCATTTGGATGATGAACTTGTCATCTATTCTCTTGGCCAAAATCCCTCTTCTCCCTCTCCTTCTTGCTTTGTGAATCTCCTCTTGTGGCTAGTACCATAAAGGTGATTCTTCTCCGAAGCTTGAGAGATCGTGTTCGTGTGGATACGCATAGAGGCACGGACACTTGAACATGCAAGAGACTCGGCATATCTCAGATAAGCGAGGTAAGCCAAGGGCACGCGCCAAAGGTATACCTATACGATAGGAATTTGTAGATTAACTTTGTATGAGTTTTCTTTTGCATGGATCGCTCATGGGATCTCTTATTTCCGCTGCGATTTTTAAATATTTTTGCCTAGATATCCCTACAGTGGTATCAGAGCCACTTGTAAAAGATCATACAAAGTTTAGAAAAACTTTTATATGTGATATAGAAGTAGGACATAATTTTGTTATGGATTCTGTAATGTATGAGTATTTGTTGAGATACAAAAGTTTGTGTTGATCAAACTAAAAATCCATAGCATTATCATATGAATATGAAAGTGTGTCATGGTCCGATTGTACTCAACAAATTTTATAACCTATAGTTTCGGCTCATGAGCATTTTACAATCATAATAAAAATTGATGTCCTAAATCTATTGTATGTGATTGATGATATGGTGCATGGTTATGACCTTAACCCCAATATGATTAAATTTATATGTGTGTGTATGTTGTAATGTAATTTATAATACGGCATACGTGTCATGCCTTATCTCTATTTTTCTAGTTGTAAAATAGATTTAGACTCGAATCTAACTTGAGTTTTCTTAATTTGTAATGTATAAAATGAGGAGTGGAATATCCATTGAAGAATGAAGTTACAAGAAGGAAGCCGATGACACATGACGACCGAAGGATGCACTTAGAGAAGATGCTATCCCTAGGTTGACCTTCAATTTTCTCATTGGCTTGAGAATATCGTAGTATACGGGTCATAACCATGTCATATTTTACTGCATATATGTTGATATATGCAATGTGTGTTGGGATCTATGGGCAAAAAATATTTAAAATTCGCAACAGAAATAAGATCCCTCGAGTGATCCATGCGAAAGAAAACTTATACAAAGTGAATTTACAAAAACCCTATCATATAGGTTACCTTTGGCCCGTGCCCTTCGCTTATCCCACTTATCCGAGGTATACCAGATCTCTTGCACGTTCAAGTGTCCGTGCCTCTATGCGTATCCATAAGAATACGATCATTGCCTCATAGAGGAACCACCTTAGTTGTGCTAGCAACTTGGGATGGTTCACAAAGCACAAGAACCTCCACTAGGGAGTTTTGGACAAGGAGGAAGAAAGAAGAAGAAGAGAAGTACTCTCTCTAGCCTTTGACAAGAGGGGGTATTTATACTCATCTAATGAATACCAAGGGTCTTTGACCCTTGAGCTCCTCTCATCTTAATGCTAATAAAACCCAATGAATACCAAGCCTTTTGGTATCCCTTGAGACTTAATATTCTATTCATCTAATGAATAGAATGCCTCTTAGTCTTCCTCTTAAATAATTTTCATTAAACCATTTAATGAATATTATCCATAATTAAGTGGTTGAGTCTAATCTAGATGAGTCTAACTCAAATTAGACTCAATCCCATAATCCAATTGGATTCACTTGAGTCTAACTTAATTAATCCAATTCGGATCAAATCTTAGTCAAACTAAGATCAATTAATCTCCGAAGCATCGTGTCCTTAATTTGTGACCCAATTGGTTCTCGTAATGTTGGTAATGTGTCTAAACCACATTAGACACATAAGCGACGAGCGACATCTAGCATGACTCCTGTAAACCCCCATATGTATTTCTCTCAGAACATAGTTAGCATCCTCTTCACCCAAGTACTTGAGTAGAAGTCGGGCGAAGGCTCTTTTATACAGTGCATCCCCGACCAACGTGTATTAGACCGCTCGCTTTCTCAAGAGTCGAGCTTCCTCCCGGTCGGCTGGGAGGACCCCATTTGTTAAGTAAGCGATGAGTGGTGCTCTCCAATCTGTCCCGAGCTCCAACTCGGCCTGCTACTCAATGTGCATAACCATCATTGTCTGACTATTGGGTTGTGGAACTACCCAGGAGCCTACCTGTTAGATGTGTATACTAAAAGACTTGCTCTTTTTATATATAAGATCATCTATATTTTTGAAAAGAGAATCACAACAACACAAAATGCGTATTTATATTAGTATATGCATAATAGTCCTTTACTATGTATCGTAGATAACATGGTGTGTGGTGACACACGGAAGATAATGTTATCAGTTCCTTGCATAGTATAAGTAGAGGCCCATAACCAAGATGGAATTGGACAAACCATCGGGATGGTTGTAGTGTAATTAAGTGTGGTTTGTCTTGACCATAGAATTATACTAGTGTGCTTTGTGTGCATTGAGCAGGACCAAAATCAGAGGTCATCCAATTTGTCCTAACTTAATAATTGGATTAGACCTCGGATTATTATAGAGTACAATCCCTAAATCCTGATATAATAACGGGCACGTATAGTTAATATTTATTTCTTTGATTTACCAATGGGCGAGATTTATTCTGCTAAATCGATAGACCCGGTAAGTTGGGAAATAATATTAATTATATGATAGGTCATTGATTATTGACGGAATCCATGTCCTGGTGAGTCGGGATGATGATGTTGTTGGGTTCTCCCGGCACAAAATCATAAAAATGCAGCGGAAACAAGAACCCACGAGCGATCCATGCGAAAGAAAAACTCGTACAAAGCTTATCTATCTAATAGATTTATCTACAGTGTATACCTTTGTAGTGTGCCCTTTGCTTATCCCGCTCGTCCAAGGTGCGCCGGATCTCTTGCACGTTCAAATGTCCGTGCCTCTACTCGTATCCACACGGACACAATCTCTCAACTTCGGGAGAGCCACCTTAATTGTTCTAGCAACTTGAGGTAATTCGCAGAACACCAAGAACCCTACAGTAGGGTTTCGGCCAAAGGAGGAAGATGAGGGAGGGAAGAAGAAAGGGAAGAAGGAGTGGAAGGAGAAGAAGACCTCATCCAAAGTCACAAGACCCTCTTTTATACTCATCCCATGAATATGAAGAGGTTTGTGTCTCTTTGGCTTCCCAATAAAGAGCACATCTTTTCATGTGGTTCTTTATCATTTCCCATGCAAGAAAAGAATCTTTTCTTTTCCCTTCATTAAACACTTTAATGAATCTCCCTTTAATCCCGACTGGGCCCCTCGGGCTTCCGACCGGTCTCCCGACCAAGTCTGCCGAGTGCCGAGCTCCCGACCCAGTCTGCCGAGCTCCCGACCCAGTCTGCCGAGTGCCGACCCAGTCTGCCGAGCTCCGACCCAGTCTGCCGAGCTCCGACTCAGTCTGCTGAGTGCTGACCACCCAGTCTGCCGAGCTCCGACTCAGTCTGCCGAGCTCCGACTCAGTCTGCTGAGTGCCGACCCAGTCTGCCGAGCTCCGACCCAGTCTGCCGAGCTCCGACTCAGTCTGCCGAGTGCCGATCTCCCGATCTGACTTCCCGAGTTCCCAACTCGGGCTCGGACTTCCCGAGTTCCCAACTCGAGCTCGGACTTACCGAGTTCCCAACTCGGGCTCAGACTTCCCGAGTTCCTAACTCGGGCTCCCTAACTGACCTCCCGAGTTCCCACTCGGGCTCAGGTCTCCCGAGTTCCCAACTCGAGCTCCCGAAGCATCATGTCCTTAGTGTGTGACCCAATAGGTTCTCGCGACGTTGGCAATGCGC
The DNA here is from genome assembly GCA_024364735.1 of Boesenbergia rotunda. Lineage (NCBI taxonomy): Eukaryota > Viridiplantae > Streptophyta > Magnoliopsida > Zingiberales > Zingiberaceae > Boesenbergia > Boesenbergia rotunda. Next base: position 19,726 of record JAGFNQ010005267.1, read on the forward strand.
CTAAACCCTTTAGACACATAAGCAATGAGCGGCATCTAGCAATGCATCATTGCTACCCAAGTAACAAGAAAAGTCGAGATCCGACTAAACCTCCGTGACTATGATAATGTATGACTTTGTCTTTCTATCCTTGATATCTAGATTGACCAATGAGGCATAGACCGTGTCATCCTCAATCAATCTTGTGTTTCTTGATCCCCGAGTAGACTCACTCAAACAAATGAGCTCAATATCTCATATTGACTCATTTGAGCATGGTCATGCGTTTCAGTAGTCCTACTCGATCAAGGAGCCCATAGATATCACTCCCGTCATATGGGAGGGATAGATCCCATCTACATCACTCACATCCCTCCGCATAATTCATTACATACCCAGTGATCGCCTTTATAGTCCACCCTATTACGGGTGACGTTTGACGATACCAAAGTACATAACTCCTTATGTAGGGAACCGTAGTGACTTCAGGTCTAAGGACTATTCATACCAATAGTCACATGAGAAAGTATATGACACTCATATGACAATCTATGAAACTTTCTCATGGCGGGTCATTCAGAACACATTCTCCAATGTATACCCATGTGTCAACTTGATATCACATATCCATGACTTGTGAGCTCAAGTCATCAGTTAACCTACATGCTAGTCTCTATGCATTAATATTATCCCTGTATATTAATACTTGACTAGGAATAATTTAGTGTAGTGTTCTCTACATTATCTCACTATCGATTCAACCAATCAATATAATGTAGATAAGAACCAACTACACAAGGACATTATTATACTTAGTTATTCGGCACAGAATACAAAGTAAGTATAATAACCAAACATGCCATTATTAATGATAGAATATGATACAAAATGCCCCTAGGCAATCATCATATAATTGACTCTAGGGCTCCTACTAACAGATGCCCCCTTGATGAGCTCATAAGGTTCATCATGTTAAACCTTGCAGGTGGATTTGATCCAACATGATGATAAGGTTGAGTGGTACTAATCAAGGAGCCAAAAGTTGATTAATTAAAATTATCAGTAATTTAAATTAATCGACGGACATTCAATATCTTAAACATGGGGGGATGGATGACTCATAATAGGTGGAGCCCATATGTAAATATGGGGGTTGGTGAGGTAATTCAATGAGGATCCTTTAGTGGAATGAATCTTCATTAATGGATCGGGTTTGGATCCATTAGCAGTCCAAGATCCAACTCCTCCTCTTGGTCCCTACCTTAGCCTTATATATACCCCATGAGGTTAAGAAATCAAGACTTAATAATCCAATTAATTAACCCAAGGCTTCTCTCCTCTCCTCTCTCTCTCCTTCTCTCTCCTAGGGTAACCGGCTGGCGCAACCACAAGAGGAGATCCCTCTCCTCTTTTCTTCTTCCTTCCTCCACCATCTCTTGGCCGAGGCTTACATAGACAAGGAGGAGTCTTTCTCTTCCTTTTGTGGTGCTCGGCGGCGAGGGTGGTGTGGCCGGTGGTCGGTGGGAGGCGGCGCAAGGGGAGAGTTGCGGCGACGCCGCAAGTTTGGAGGAGGAGAGTTCTTGGCCGGATTTGGGTTGGAGTGAAGGTTGTTTCTTTCCTTCATCTTCCTCCTCACCTTCCTCTCAGTCACTGTTGAAGGGCTGGTGGTGCTTGGGTGGCTCACGGTGGTCGGCGACGCAAAAGGAGAGGGAAGAGTGGCCGGCGGCTAAACCCTAGGTTTAGGGGTTTTGTTGGCTTGTGGAGAAGTGATTATTTGGAGCCTTTAGTGATCTCGGTGTAAGTACCCCTGGTTGATTTTGATATGATCAACCGATTTAAGTTAGGTCCTGGTGTGTTTAATCCCTCTGCTAAGTGTGCAGTGTAAGTACCCTTGGTTGATTTTGATGTGATCAACCGATTTAAGTTCGGTCATGGTGTGTTTAATCCCTCTGCTAAGTGTGCAAGAGCTTAGGTACGGAGGAAGTCAAGCGTAAGATGTAGCAGACGAGAAGGATTGTGCAGGGAAGTGAGTCGATGGGTTCGGTACAATCCAAGGGACGTGGAAGCTGCGGAAGAGTACACCGGTGGATCGAGAAGGACGTATGCGACGCTCGAGGGACGGGAAGCCGAGAGGAAGCACGTTCGAGGGGCGAAAGGCCAGAGTCGGGTTCGGGTGAGCCTAACTCCGGTAGGCTAGAAATCACCCAAAAGATGAACCAAAAGATTGGTCAGTTTGACCATGTCAAACCAGGCGCTCGAAAAAAAATTTAATTATTGCTAAGAAGACTCGAACTCTAGACCTCGGCAGTATATGTTGCCATGGTTACCAGTTGGGATAGCAATTGATGATATTGAAAAGTTGCCGATGATTCTACTTGAAGATTTCAACATCGAAGTCTAAAGCAGATGATAAAGTCTTAAAGGATAAAACCTTATCCTTTAATCAGATCCAATGGATGTAGTTTAATCCCATCCAAGATCAACCGTTCAGATTATATCCATGGATCAACGACCAAGAGAAAATTCCTCAACAATTAACAATCCAGATTTATTTTCTTAGGCTATTAATAGGCTTAGAGTTTCAGCCTTTTCATTGATTCAATTAATTCATTCTTGTAAACTCTCTAAAAGTCTAGCATACTATTTTTGTAAGGCTTCTCCGCCACAAGGAGATTTTTATTGAGCGTCCACTGCCTTGGAAGCAACGTTCTCAGTTGTGACCAAGTTTCTTTTTTAAAGATGAGTGCCTCTACTTTCATATTTTTTTTACCGTCTATTCACCCCCTCTAGCCGGTCCAACCCTATCCAACAAGTGGTATCAGAGTGAAGGTCACCGCAGAAGGACTAACCGCCGACTGCAGCAATTTAGAGAAAATTGTTGGAGCTATAATCTACCAGCTGAAGTTTGAGGGGGAGTTCGCGATGTGGAAGTGCCGAATGCATGTATTTTTTAAAACTGATATTGAATTGCTACTAATTATGAAAAATGATTTTTCAGTTCCAAAAGACAACAACGACAAGGATAAAGAAATAGAGTCGTGGACCAAGATGGAGCAAGCAGACTTTAAAGCAAACGACAAAGCTGAATTTCATCTACTAGCCGTTCTTCCCGCACAAGAAGTCAACCGCATCGAGAATTACAACTCGGCAAAAGAGCTCTGGGAGAAATTCCTGGATTGCATGAAAGTACCTTAGAGGCAAAACTAAATGTCACCTGGGATGAGTCCTCGTCATAGGAGTCGGAAGGTCAAGAATACGCGGGAATTGCGCTGATGGCAAATCATCAAGAAGGGAGCACTGATGAAGGGGGAGAGACGTCAGAAGAAACCGACGACGAAGAAAGAACCTCGCTATTCAAAAGCAACCCGGTAAGTGAGGTTTGTTTTCTTCCTCATGATCAGTTATATGCTAGAGTTAAAGCCTTGCTCAAATCTAATTGTAGATTAGAAAAAGAAAACATAAAATTAAAAAATGAATTAACACTTACATCCTCTTCTGATATTTTGAAAAATGAAAATGATAATTTGAAAAACTTAGTGCAAAAATTAGAACTTGATATTGCATATTTACGACAAAAGAAAAATAGCTTTCCTGATAATTTAAAATTGGTATTTTAAAAATCACAATGGTCAATTTAAAAAAGTACCCAAAAGCTATATTCCGCCTAAGTTTTTAATTAATCCTGTAGACAGGAATTTATTTTGGGTTCCAAAATTTATTTTAAACTGATAATTTTTTTATTATTTATCTACAGAATTTTTTTACAAAAATTATGCTTTTTTTATGCACAATTATGCTGCCCATCTACTGAGAATTTTTCAAAAAATTTCGAATATTTTTCGATTTTTCGCTCGAAATTTGAAATTAAAATTTTAAAAATAGATAAATAATTTACTTTCATAGATCTAATTTTTAATGATTCAGATATAGTGGAAAGAACTCATTATAATTTTTTAAAAAATATTTTGAAGTTTTTTTCGATTTTTTTAAATTTATTCTTCAAAAACTCGTAACTATTATTTTTTATTTATTTTCAGACATGATGAACAAATTTAAAGCTGAAATTTTTTTTCAAAATCATATCTTTCTCTTCGACATTGACAAAAATATTCAATTTTTTTAATCAAAATTCAATTTTTTTAATTATTTCAAAATTCGATAGAAAAATATTTTGGCATCAAAGGGGGAGAGTAGGACTATAAATTTTTTTAAAAATAAATTCTAAAAATTCAAATTTTTTCCTCTCTAATTATGTTTTCCTATTTTTTTGATGTGATCAAAGGGGGAGAAATAGGGTTAAGTTAAGAGGTGGACTTTTAATTTACTCTAAATTTAATTTTTTTTGAACTTACACTGTTTACATTATTATGCATGTTTTTTTTATTTTTTTGTTTACCCTAACTTAACTCGGATTGATGCACATCAAAAAGGGGGAGATTGTAAGTACCCTTGGTTGATTTTGATGTGATCAACTGATTTAAGTTAGGTCCTGGTGTGTTTAATCCCTCTGCTAAGTGTGCAGGAGCTTAGGTACGGAGGAAATCGAGCGTAAGACGTAGCGGATGAGAAGGATTGTGCGGGGAAGTGAGGCGATGGGCTCGGTACAATCTGAGGGACGCAGAAGCTGTGGAAAAGTACACCGGTGGATTGAGAAGGACCTACGCGACACCCGAGGGATGGGAAGCCGGGAGGAAGCATGTTCGAGGGGCGAAAGACCAGAGTCGGGTTCGGGTGAGCCTAACTCCGGTAGGCCAGAAATCACCCAAAAGATGAACCAAAAGACTGGTAGTTTGACCATGTCAAACCAGGCGTTCGAAAAAAAAAATTAATTACTGGTAAGAAGACTCGAACTCTAGACCTCAACAGCATATGTTTCCATGGTTATCAGTTGGGATAGTAGTTGATGATATTGAGAAGTTGCCGATGATTCTACTTGAAGATGTCAACATCGAAGTCTAAAGCAGATGATAAAGTCTTAAAGGATAAAACCTTATCCTTTAATCAGGTCCAATGGATGCAATTTAATCCCATCCAAGATCAACCGTTCAGATTATATCCATGGATCAACGGCCAAGAGAAAATTCCTCAACAATCAACAATCCAGATTTATTTTCTTAGGCTATAAATAGACTTAGAGTTTCAGCCTTTTTGATTCAATTAATTCATTCTTGTAAACTCTCTAAAAGTCTAGCGTGCTATTTTTGTAAGGCTTCTCCGCCACAAGGAGATTTTTATTGAGCGTCCACTGCTTTGGAAGCAACGTTCTCAGTTGTGACCAAGTTTCTTTTTTAAAGACGAGTGCCTCCACTTTCATATTTTTTTTACCGTCTATTCACCCCCTCTAGTAGGTCCAATCCTATCCAACATGCAGGAGCTTAGGTATGGAGGAAGTCGAGCGTAAGACGTAGCGGACGAGAAGGATTGTGCGGAGAAGTGAGCCGACGGGCTCGGTACAATCCGAGGGACGCGGAAGCACGCCGGTGGAGCGAGAAGGGCGTGCGCAATGTCCGAGGGACGAGAAGCCGGGAGGAAGGACACTCGAGGGGCATAAGGCCGGAGTCGGGTTCGGGTGAGCCTAACTTCGGTTGGCCAGAAATCACCCAGAAGACGAAGAACCAAAAAATTGGTCAGTTTGACCATGTCAAACAAGGTGCTCGAAAAAAAAGAATTTAATTGCTGCTAAGAAGCCTCGATCCCAAGACCTCACCTAAGATACATTGCCATGGTTACCACTTGGGATAACTGGTGATGAGAACATGTAGCTGCCGATGTTTTTACTTAAAGATTACAACAGCGAAATCTAAAGCAGAAGAAAAAGTCTTAAAGGATAAAACCTTATCCTTTAATCAGATCCAATGGATGCAGTTTAATCCCATCCAAGATCAACTGTTCAGATTACATCCATGTATCAACGGCCAAGAGAAAATTCCTCAACAATCAACAATCCAGATTTATTCTCTTAGGCTAAAAATAGGCTTAAAGTTTCAGCCTTTTCAATCATTCAATCAATTCATTCTTATAAACTCTCTAAAAGTCTAGCGTGCTATTTTTGTAAGGCTTCTCCGTTATAAGGAGATTTTTATTGAGTGTTCACTGCCTTGGAAGCAACGTTCTCAGTTGCGACCAAGTTTCTTTTATTTAAAGACGAGTGCCTCCACTTTTCATATTTTTTTTACCATCTATTCACCCCCTCTAGCCGGTCTAACCCGATCCAACAAGTGGTATCAGAGCGAAGGTCGCCGCAGAAGGACTACCTGCTGACTGCAACAATTTCAAGAAAATGGTTGGAGCCATAATCTGCCTGCCGAAGTTTGAGGGGGAGTTCGCGATGTGGAAGTGTCTAATGCATGTATTTTTTAAAACTGATATTGAACTGCTACTAATTATGAAAAATGATTTTTCTGTTCCTAAAGATAACAACGACAAGGATAAAGAAATAGAGTCGTGGACCAAGAAGGAGCAATCAGACTTTGTAACAAATGGCAAAGTAGAATTTCATCTGCTGGTCATTCTTCCTGCGCAAGAAGTCAACCACATCGGGAATTACAACTCGGCAAAAGAGCTTTGGGAGAAATTCCTGGAATTGCTTGAAAAAGAGAATAAGAAATCAGAAATCGTCACACTGAACACAAGGAAGATCCAACTCAACGACGAGACCTTATCAGAAGAGTCAGAAGGTCAAGAATATGTAGGACTTGCGCTGATGACATGCCATCAAGAAGGGAGCACTGATGAAGGGGGAGAGACGTCAGAAGAAATTGATGACGAAGAAAGAACCTCACTTTTCCAAAGTGACCCGGTAAGTGAGGTTTGTTTTCTTCCTGATGATCAATTATATGTTGGAGTTAAAGCCTTGCTCAAATCTAATTGTAGATTAGAAGAAGAAAATTAAAAATTAAAAAATGAATTAACATTTACATCCTCTTCTGATATTTTGAAAAATGAAAATGATAATTGGAAACTTTAGTGTAAAAATTAGAACTTGATATTGCATATTTACGACAAAAGAAAAATAGCTTTCTTGATAATTTAAATTGGTATTTTAAAAACCACAAGGGTCAATTTTAGAAAAAGTACCCAAAAGTTATATTCCGCCTAAGTTTTTAATTAATCTTATAGACAGGAATTTATTTTGGGTTCCAAAATTTATTTTAAACTGATAAATTTTTAATTATTTATGTGTAGAATTTTTTTACAAAAATTATATCTTTTATGCACAATTATGTTGTCCATCTACTGAGAATTTTTCAAAATTTTTTGAATATTTTTTGATTTTCTGCTCGAAATTTGAAATTAAAATTTTAAAAATAGATAAATAATTTACTTTCATACATCTTCAGATATAGTGGAAAGAACTCATTATAATTTTTGTTAAATATTTCGAAGTATTTTTTGATTTTTTTATAAATTTATTCTTTAAAAACTCGTATATGTTATTTTTTTAAATTTATTTTCAGACTTGATGAACAAATTTAAAGCTAAATTTTTTTCCAAAATCATATCTTTCTCTTCGACTTTGATGAAAATATTCAAATTTTTTATAGATATTCGATTTGTTTAATGAATTGTTTCAAAATTTGATAGAAAAATATTTTGGTATCAAAGGAGGAGAGTAGGACTATAAATTATTTTAAAAATAAATTCTAAAAATTCAAATTTTTTCCTCTCTAATTATGTTTCCCTATTTTTTTGATGTGATCAAAGGGGGAGAAATAGGGTTAAGTTAAGGGTAGACTTTTAATTTACTCTAAATTTAATTTTTTTGAACTTACACTGTTTGATTATTATGCATGTTTTTTTTTTTTTTTACTTAACTCGGATTGATGCACAACAAAAAGGAGGAGATTGTAAGTACCTCTGGTTGATTTTGATGTGATCAACCGATTTAAGTTAGGTCATGGTGTGTTTAATCCCTCTGCTATGTGTGTAGGAGCTTAGGTACAGAGGAAGTCGAGCGTAAGACGTAGCGGACGAGAAGGATTGTGCGGGGGAAGTGAGCCGACGGGCTCGGTACAATCCGAGGGACACGGAAGCTGCGGAAGAGTACGCCGGTGGAGCGAGAAGGACGTGCGCAATATCCGAGGGACGAGAAGCCGGGAGGAAGGACGCTCGAGGGGCGAAAGGCCAGAGTCGGGTTCGGGTTAGCCTAACTCCGGTTGACCGGAAATCACCCAGAAGATGAAGAACCAAAAGACTGGTCAATTTGGCCATGTCAAACAAGGCCCTCAAAAAAAAGAAGAATTTAATTGCTGCTAAGAAGACTCAATCCCAAGACCTTACCTAAGATATGTTGTCATGGTTACCACTTGGGATAGCTGGTGATGACAACATGCAACTGCCGATGTTACTACTTAAAGATTACAACAGCAAAGTCTAGAGCAGAAGAAAAAGTCTTAAAGGATAAAACCGTATCCTTTAATCAGATCCAATGGATGTAGTTTAATCCCATCCAAGATCAACCGTTCAGATCACATCCATGGATCAACGGCCAAGAGAAAATTTCTCAACAATCAACAATCCGGATTTATTCTCTTAGGCTATAAATAGGTTTATAGTTTTAACCTTTTCAATCATTCAATTAATTCATTCTTGTAAACTCTCTAAAAGTCTAGCGTGCTATTTTTGTAAGGCTTCTCCGCCACAAAGAAATTTTTATTGAGCGTCCACTGCTTTGGAAGCAACGCTCTCAGTTGCGACCAAGTTTCTTTTATTTAAAGACGAGTGCCTCCACTTTTCATTTTTTTACCGTCTATTCACCCCCTCTAGCCGGTCCAACCCGATCCAACACTTGGTTCTCGATAGCTCGTCACCCACACGACGTCCGGGAGGGAAGGAACATAAGGTCGAAGGCTATGAGGTAAAGAGAGGTATATTTCTCTCTTGGCTCTTATTTCAAGTTCTATCATTTCATGTGTGTAATAATTGATTATTATTGTTTTGATTGATTATTAATCATAGATAATAATTAATTATTTGGACCCCGATAATAAACACAAAAACCGGCGATCCACTCATGTTTTTTTCCGCGGTCGTTTGGTTAGGAGAATTATAAGGCTCGATCTTTGTGATTGGCCAAGTTGTAATTCGTATTGAACGATACGATGACGAGATAGTCGTTGGGAGACGGGTCTCCATTCGGATTAATTTTTTAATCCGTAGACATGGAGAGGTCTCTCAAGGACGACCAAGTATTTGCTTAGGAAACCCGCCAAGCCGCAACCATCACTACCGAGCTAGCCAGCTTGGCTAACTCGACTTTCTCGTCACTTGGGTAGCAATGATGCATTGCTAGATGCCGCTCATTGCTTATGTGTCTAAAGTGGTTTAGACACATTGCCAATGTTACGAGAACCTATTGGGTCACACACAAGGACACGATGCTTCAGAGATTAATTAATCTTAGTTTGACTATGATTTCATCCGAATTGGATTAATTGAGTTAGACTCATGTGAATCTAATTGGATTATGAGATTGAGATATAATTTGAGTTTGACTCATTTAGATTAGACTCAACCACATTTAAATGAGATATTAATTTATTAAAATATTTAATAAATTAATAATAGTGGAAGATGAAAGTTTTTTCTTCATTGGATGAAGAGAAGTTGAAGAGCCACATGAGAAAATGTGCTCTAAGTGGGATTTTATTAGTATTAATGGAGAGAAGTTAAAGGGACAAAATCTCTTGATATTCATAGGATGAGTATAAAAGAGTCTTTCTTGTCATTTGGATGAAGAACTTGTCATTTTTTCCTTCCCTTCCTTCACTTGGTCAAAATCTCTCTTCTCCCTCTCTTTCTTGCTTTGTGAATCTCCTCTTGTGGCTAGCACCACAAAGGCGATTCTTCTCCGAAGCTTGAGAGATCGTGTTCGTGTGAATACGCATAGAGACACAGACACTTGAACGTGCAAAAGATCCGCATACCTCGAACAAGCGGGATAAGCGAAGGGCACGCGCCAAAGGTATACCTATACGATAGGAATTTGTAAATTAACTTTGTATGAGTTTTCTTTCGCATGGATCACTCGTGGAATCTATTATTTCCGCTGTAATTTTTGAATATTTTTGTCTATAGATCCCTATATACCAGCCATCTAATTTGAATTGATTCATGTCTATCGCAGGGCTATGATGCAACAGAAGAAATTAAATTATCACTTAGATATTCACAATTCGATACTCAATTACGATATATTTTATAATAATTTTTTCTTCCAAATAGGACATACAACCCTAGAATGTTAGACTTCTGAGTATTTTCTAGATTTACTCTGATAGTTAATGGAAAATTTTAATGAGACCGGATCGATCGTCTCAGATTTGATCGTTACTTGATTGGTTATTTTTTTTTGGGAATAGATTTAGCACTGTTAAGCCATTACTCGTTGTCTAATTAAAAGTGATATTACTCAATCGATCGGATATAATTTTAGTCGATTACTTACAATCAAACATTAGAGGCCTTCAAGTCGTATTAAATGCGATGATTATACTGGGCTTTTCTAATTTTTTTTCTAAATTTTACATGCTTTAAAGTCATTAAATACTTTTGCTCAAAAATATTTTGTAATTTTAAAGCTATTGGATTCATGTTAAATAAGCATTGTTGCACTTTTGGATTCTCTTAATTTGTCAAAAGTTAATTTTAAGCCATTTAAGATCATCAAAAAAAAAATTAACCAAAGGTATTTGATAATAATTAGTTGATTGAAAATGACTCCAATGGATTGATCGCTCTTAAGCACTTTTGGCTAAAGTTTTTTACAACCACAAAGGTGTCAATTTCTCTCCAAATTAATATTGGTACACTTGAGTTTCATTTGTGTGAATAGGTTGGAAAATAGAAAATAAAAACAAATAAAAATAGAGACACAACACACAACACTTGAATTTTACGTTATTTGAAACCTTGAAATTTCTACTCAACAACTTAGAGTCCTATTATAAGCCCCACTACTTTTTTTTCCCTTGTGGAACACCTTCCAAAGAGAAAGAAATCTCTTATAAACCTTGAAATTACACTTGAGTTTCATTTGTGTGGCATGCCCCCACGTCACCACTTAGCCTGGGGTCCTTGATCGGATCCGCGGTAGCCTGCACTCCTTACCATTGGTCCAAAAAGAGGTCCTCGAGTAGACCCTGCCAATGTAAAACGAATGAAAAACAGGTCGGGTTTACCGAGGCATGAGGCAATTATCCGAGGTGGGAGGACAACTCGAAGCAGTTACAATTATAAGAAGTACGAAATGGATTGATTAGCTAAGTCAAAGGGGGAGACGACCCAACTCCCCTACCAAAAAAAAAAAGGAAAGAGGGGAACATCCCCAAGCCTTCAGTTGAATGGACAACGGACCTCCTTCGGCAGCTGCTGGGTCAACCCGAAAGTTTCACGGTGCTGACCGGCAGGTCTGGGGAAATATGACCTCCCTGCTTAAGCTGCTCAAAAGTGTTGGTAAGTTGTAGCTTGAGCAGGGGATTCACTCGAGCGGTGAGCTGTTTACTGAAGGTCGTCGAGTTAATCTCGTCTCGGTGGGCGTCGAGCTGTGCCGATTCGCCTGCCTTGTAGGCCCGCAACTCCTCGAGCTCCGCTTGAGAAGCTTCCCACCTTGACAGTCGGGCACGAAGATGACCGATTTCCTCGGCCCAGGCGTTTAACTTGTGGTCTAGGGCCACCAATTGGGAAGATAAGGAGCTCACGGTCTCAGACTGAGCAGCTAGGTCCCGCTCTCTGGTCGACAGCTCCGCCTGAATTGACTCATTGGCAACGGAGAGTTGGAGGAGTTCATTCTTCTTTTTACTAGTTTCTTCCTGGGCCCGAGCGTAAAAAACCTAGGTCTTTCACTCAGCATACTCCAGCGTAGAGATTCGACTTTGAGCATGGGTGACGACCGAGTTGGATGAATCCACCTGAGTTTGAGCCACCTCTAGCTGATCCTCCAAGGCCGACAGTTTATCCTGTAGTGCGATGATCTCATCTTGGAGATCGTTCATGCTGGCTTCGCTAGAAACCAACCGACTGTGACGGAGGTGGGTCTCTAGCTCCTCCGCCCGGCGCTCGGCAACGATCCTAGCCTATGCGTGGGCCACCACAACCATGGATAGGCTATTGCAGGAACCCCAGAACTAAGCACAAGAGGATTAGTAGGTTGAAAAAACAACTAAGCTCGATCGGGAAAGGAGCGGTAAAGAGCATACGTGGGTAGCTTCTATGAAGAAGGTGTTGGCCTTGTTGTTGGGACCCTGGTAATAAGATTCCAGAACCCCCTGCAAGTATCGATCCACCACAGGCCCGTACAGTTTTAGCTCCTGGGTTCGGTCGGGCAGGCTCTCGGGTGGTAGCTCCAGGAGGGGGTTGGACAGAGTCGGTACCAGCACATGGAGAGCCGGTAGGACGAGGGGAACCTCCGCAAAGGAAGGGGGCGAATCAAGGCACAAAGGAAGGTCTGGGGTACTGAAGGAAGGGTCGGGTGAGAAGGGTCAGGTGCGGGTGTTGCTCGGCTAGACCCCTCCGTAGCGTCTGAAGAGGTTTCACGGGGTTGCTGCTTCTTCTTCCTTTACCGGGGGCCGGGGGGGGGGGGGGGGGGGCGGGAGCAACTTCGACCCGGATCTCGGTTGGCCCACCAAAGGGAGGGCACAGAGTGTGCGCTCGACGACGCCTCCTCACAAGAGGTTGGCCATCTTCTTCCAAGGGCTTGTTGAGCCAACTTATTGGATCGGCAAACTCAACGGGCAACTCGGGCATAGGGCCGAGTGGAGCGGGTCCACAACCTGTTTCTCTAATTCTGCGGCCACTCGTGACTTCAGCTTGCATCGTCCATGCCGAACCCATCTTCCAGAGTGGCGACAAATATCATGGTAGCTACAAAATAGCAAAAGCTTAGTTAGCTAAAAATGCTAAAAGGCAGGATAAGGGAGTTTACCAAGTGAGGCAAGTCGGGGAGTCAACACTTGGCTTAGGCCGAACGCGTAAAGAATCCCCTCATGAAGAATGCTCACCCCATGGAAGTGGCGACCGCCGATCTTAGAGATGGCGAGCTGATATGAGTGCAATGAATGGTAAGATTTTGGAAGAAGAGGAGGTGGAGGCAAATCTTCTATCCAAGCCGTTGGCCAGCTAGGGGTCGGGGTCGTGTTAATGAAGAAAAAACGATCCTTCCAACCTTTGTTGGAAGTCAGGAGTTTAGCTAGAAAGGAAGTCTTGGCTCGGGTCTGGAAAAAGAAATCATCTGACTCTTATTTCTTGGGGTAATAGAAAAAGTGAAAGATCTCTGGTCGGAAAGGGATTTTGTACAAGGCAAAGATAAAGATTGACCCGCAAATGAGACGAATGACATTCGAGGCCAGTTGGGATAGGGAAAGTTGAAAATTCCGGCACACCTCTGAGACGAAGGGATGAAGGGGAAAGCGGAGGTCGGCCTGAAGATGGTCTCGGGAAAGGGTTATATAGCTCAGAGGGGGGCTCTGGGGTATGTCGGTAGAGCTAGGAAGTACTAGATGATGGTCGGAGGGAATATGGTACTCCGATCGGAGGTGACTCAGGTCTTGGGAACGCAACTCGAAAATGGCTGTGGCATACCAAGGGCCAGAGATCGGGGCGAAAGAAGCCATGAATCGATAAACGCGAGAGGGGTGACTAACCGGGAGAGAACGGAGATGAACCGCCGAAAAAGGTGAAGGTTGCGAGAATTCCCCATCTGCCGGAGGAAAGTTCGCCGGAACCCTAGCAGAGCACAGAGACAAGGAGAAAGCAAGGTAAAAAGTGGGACCATAAAAGGAGAAGAGGCAGTATTTAAAGGGTCGTAGGGCACATGTCAGTCGTCCGATGATGATCCTGTGAGAAGGCGGGAGTGGATCGGGACCGCTCATTTCCCGCCATAATTATCCTTGGGAAATTGTGCAGTGTGTGCGCGTGGGCTCTGACACCGGACGCTTCATTACTCGGAGAAACCAATCGGCAGGGGACGCGTGACACCCAAAAATTATTGAGGGAATTAGAATCGATCCTCTGGTCACCTGAGGGTAACACGTGGAAGTAATGATGGGACAACAACAATATTGGCCATGCCGCAGGCCGGTCGGGACTAGTCGGTGTCACTGGATAACAGGTCGGCCAATGTCGGGCGGCGCCTTACCCGCCCAACGGTCAGTCTAGTCAGTCAGACTCGTTGCCTCCATCAACTAGATTCAAGGGGGATGCTTATGATCCTGCCATAGCTGACGAGGACGTGGGTGGGCCGGTATGCCACCCTAAGGTGGTAGGTCGGGCCTAAAACCCACTCACACGGGGGCGTTGTGGCCCGATAAGGGGAAAACATGTGCCTCAATGTCCCTACCCCGAGAGGCTTGGTTCGGCCGACTCCGTTTATAAAGTCAGTCGTTTCCTCGCGAAGGTCAAGCTATAGCAACCCTGCTAGTCAGAAGAATACCCGAGCTCATGTTTACAACCCCGACCTTGTATGGTTTCTGATCGGGAGCCTCCGCTTGGGGAGTCCCCGACCTGGGTCCTAATCCTGCCAAACCTTGACTAGCACTACTCAACCCTAGGGATCCCTTATTGCTCTCCCAGGGCAAGACGACTCACTATCGGGAGACCAGAGGATGAGGCCCTATGGTACCGAACAACATACCCTGAGCGGGCTACAGCTCGGCATGTCATATTTATGGAGGTTTCTGCTGTCAGGATTCATACAGATTCTCTAGCGTCTAGCAGGCGAGGATAATGGCCACGCCAGATTCCGCCGACTCGGACCTAACACCACTCGTGTTAGAATCATGAAAATCTCGCTAACGTAGTATGGTTTCTGGCAGGTGCAGTGAGTGAAACCAGGCCATACTACGGAGCTAATCGCCAGTGTCAGAAAATGCGGCGCCGATCAGCTGGTTGACACTGTTCATTGACTTTGTTCCTACATAGGACAAAAGGGGGGACAGGTTTGGTCGGTCTTCCTGGCTATATATAGGGCACTCCATCTCCTACGTGCAAGTATGCAAATTAACGAAGGCTACAGTATTCTTCACTTTTTGCTTGCTTTTTCGCCACCAAATTCTGACATGATCGTTAGAGGACATTGCCGAGGAAAATTCTCGATGGGTTGCTAACGGTCACCTTTCTTGCAGGACGAGAGTCCATCACCTGTCAGAGTCCTCAACATCGCCACGTGTTGCCGGTCATCCTCCTCCGTCGACAAGTCATGTCCGTCATCGAGTAGGGAGTCCAGCTCGCTCACCGACAGGATTACTGAACTTAACACAAATTTAGGGCTGAGCATAACCTAGACCTACCGAAAAAAACTCAGCTTCATAATTTGTCAGCACACTATGAATTCTAATTTATTTTGGAGTATTTCCAATGATTCCTAAATTTCAACTTTCCCTTTTGTTTTTTCAAAATTAGAGTAAAATAGGCTTAATTCCTACCAATACAATGAATTTAACTAATTGCAAGAGTGATTATTCATAAATCATTTGATTTAATTTTTCATAAATAGTAAAATTTGTCATTTCTTCTCCATTTAAAAGAAGATTAGAAAATCTCAAAACAGGAGATATTAATAAATGAAATATATAGGCTTCCTCTCATAGACAATTCTTAAGGGTTTATTTATATTTATATTTATTTATTTATTTATTTTTACCTCCAGAACTATGGTGTAGCAGAAAAGCATTAAGTTGTCACCTAGGTACCCATGAATCTATGATACAATCCCTTGTTACGACGAATTTTGTAAAAAAAAGAAATTTCAAATATGATGCGCAACTACAGGTACTGGGCTTTTGAACCGTCCACTATGAGTATTTCTTGATTTATTCTATAATTGATAAAAATTTTCATAGAACTCAATCGATTATTTTAAATTTAACTATTATTTGATTAATCTTTTCTTAGAGGGTGTTTTTACACTTTAATAGTGTGAATGCTCTTTTCATATGTACCCACTGAATTTGAGATGGTTTATTAAAAAAGACTAATTTTATTAATATAATGAAAGAAAATTTGAAATCGAACTTTCATCCATGAATCCTTGATGCCATAAGTTGAATCCATGATTCCCACAAGATGGACAGGGAGTTAGTATATGGGTGTTGTCATTATGAAGTTTGGGGGTTAAAATCTATCAAAGTTAGTGTGCTCGTCCTCCCCATATATTAATCACAGTATCCGGGCTAGTAGCCCCCGTGATTTATCTCATCCATATCAATTACAGTTAGAAACATCTCAATTCTATTCCCGCTTTTTTACCATCACACCGTAACTGTTATGTTTCTTTTCCGAGTTTTAAAAGGTGAAGCGTGAAGGATACTGTGCAAAAAAAAACCTCTGTAAAAGCAAAGGAACCCTACGATAAAGAGGGCAGAAAGCATCTCTTCTTTTAACAATAAGACCGTAGGTGATAGATCTAAGCTAATCTATGAAAGTAGTGTAAAGACCACAAAGGTCTGCCCATAGCATGCATCAGCACATATCACCTGAGATTCCATTAGGCCTTCTCCTGCTGCCTTTAACAAAAGACAAACCTCAATTGTCATCCCTACTCTGCATTATTATTTTTTAATTACTAAAAACAAAATCATTAACCAGTAAGGTGAGTTTGGCCTGACCATATAATTCAACGAAGTGACTCATAAGACAATTAGGTTCGACTACCATGAGAAGTACTTGTTTGCCGAGGTGAGGATATGAATATGTATGAGATAGAAAGAAGTCAAATTTGTTTGTCAAGGTGGATACCTGAGTCACTGACATTATGCTAACCCGAGGTGGACCTAGCCCTAGCAGTGTGGAGGTAACTGTTGGTGCAGAAAGCATCAAAGTCAAACCTGTGTTTTGATAATGGCAACATGGTTCAAAAGTTAAGTCTTACTTGTTATCTAACATATCACTTGAGTGTGCAGAGTAAAAAGCCCTAGCGAAGGACTGCTAGGCACTGGTGAAGGAATGCTAGAGTGAAAAGCCCTAGCGAAGGACAGCTAGGCACTGGCGAAGGAATGCCAGAGTGAAAAGCCCTAGCGAAGGACTGCTAGGCGCCAGGCGAAGGACAGCTTGAGACTGAAGCCCTAGCGAAGGAATGCTAGGTACTGGGCGAAGGATAGCTCGGCATCTAAGACCTGGCAAAGGACCGCCAGGCAAAAGTCCAACCAAAGGAGCGGTTGGCATCAGGTACATTCTCCCGAGAGGAGTAGGTGAGGACGCGTTCCCCGTCGAGGGAACAGTAGGCGTCGATTTGACCTAGGGTTCCATTTTGGAAACCCAAAGTCAGAACCAAGACAGCTAAGGCTGTATAAAATAATATAATACTGCTTTTTGGACTAACCCTGGATGCAGGACCGAAGGACTGAGTATCTGCAGCTCAGAGAGCCTCAAAGGAGTGAGGCAGAAGCTGAGCAGGGCGCCCCGGATGTTCCGGACGCCCCCAAGGTCAACCCAAGTTAGCAGGAGCAAAAACACGCCTCGACAGTTATATGTCGGGGCGCCCCGGATGCTCCGGGCGCCCCGCCTGTCGCGGGCGCCCCCAGTGCCAGCTGCCGAAGCACACCCTCACGAAGCCCAAAGGATGAAGGCTTAACCCGATCAATGCGGGCGCCCCGAGCGCTCCGGGCGCCCCGGTCAAACCTGATCCCGATTTTGAAGGGATCAGATGTTGACCGCGCTGGAGACGGATCGACCGCCACGTGGGGGGGGGGGGCGCCCCCGACGTCCCGGGCGCCCCCAGGCCCTATATAAAGGGCCCTCGACCCCAAGGCTGAGCATCACTTTCAATCAACGCTTCTACGCTCTTCTGCTCTCGCGCCTCGCTCCGGAAACCTCCCAACTCGAGCCGACGACTTCCCGCTGCTCCGAAAAAGACAACCTACATCGGACGTCGGTAAAAGAAGAGCCTCTTTTTAATTGTTAAGTTTACTATGCTGAATTTGTAAATCAATCCTTGTAAACTATTATTGCGCCTCATATAGAATTGCCCAAAGTAAACGATCAACGACCGTGGGCCTTGGAGTAGGAGTCGACCTAGGCTCTGAACCAAGTAAAAATTTACTGTGTTCGCGTGTTTGTTTTTATCTTCCGCTGTGTAATTTCTCTTTCCACAAATCCGAACGATTTCCGATATTCACCCCCCCTCTATCGGTTCTCTCGATCCAACAAGTGGTATCAGAGCGGGGAAGTTCAAACTTGGTGCAACCACCAGTTTGAAATTTTTTTTCGGATTTATTTTTATTTTTTTTCGTTCGAATTTCTTCCAAGTTTTTCGTTCGAATTTTTTTTCCGAGGTTGGTGCAACACCCCTCGATATTTTATTTTCCTTATCCCGCACTACTAATCCAAGACCAAGTCTTGGGAAATTTTTTTTTTGGTAGTTATTTTTTTTCAGATTAAATGACCATGCAAGAAGGATTCAGCACCGCAAGACCTCCACTTTTCAGTGGAGAAGACTTTTCGTACTGGAAAAGTCGAATGGAGGTCCACCTGAAAACTCAGGTGGACATGTGGATCATCATCCAGTCCGGACTGGAGATTCCCACAAATACTGACGGGGATCCTCAAAGCTACACAGAGTGGGACACCGCTCTGAAACGAAGAATCGAAGCAGACGCAAAAGCAACTCAGACCCTTCAATGTGGCTTAACAAAAGAGGAGCTGAACCGGGTGGGCCCCTTCAACAGTGCCAAGGAGCTGTGGGCAAAATTGATCGAGCTGCACGAAGGAACATCAGACACCAGGATCAGCAAGAGGGATCTGCTCCTAAACAAATTGTATACCATCAAGATGACCGACAATGAAACAGCAGCCCAACTCCACGCACGAATCCAAGAATTGATGAACGGTCTTCACACTATAGGTCACAAGGTCGAAAACCGTGACCTAATAAGGTATGCCCTAAATGCTTTCCCTAGAAATTCCTTGTGGGCATCTATGGTAGATGCATACAAGGTTTCAAGGGATCTCTCTAAAATTAAATTAGATGAATTGTTTTTCGAGTTAGAACTTCATGAACAGACTAACTGCAATATGGCCGAGAAAGGTATTGCCTTTGTTGCAGGAAAAACTGGAAGATCGACAAAGAAGAAACCTCAACCTGAACCCGAGTCTAACTCAGACTCGGTCGCATAAGACGAAGAAGGAGATCGATCTGAGCTGGTCCGACTGGCCCGAAGCTACTATAAAAAATTGAAGAACCTAGCCAACAAACGGAAAACAAGCCGAAGAAGGGACGAACCAGCTGAACCCGCAAGTGACAAAAACAAGCCCAACGTGACCTGTACGAGTGCAAGAAGAAGGGCCACTACAAGACGGAGTGTCCAAACCTAAAGGAGAACAAAAAGACAAGAAGAAAGAAAGCACTCCAAGCAACCTGGGACGAATCTTCATCAGAAGAAGAAGAAGAAGCACCCCAGTCAAACCTACTAGCCCTGACCGCCTCAGAAAAAGTCGAGACCGAGTCAGAATCAGAAGAGGACGAAGGCAGACTAACCTTTTCAGAAGACGGCGAAATCAAGGTAAGTGGTTTCAATAGAAGTCAATTAAATGATCTTATTTCTTATCTTTCTCGAGATTTGGCGAAAGCCAAACTCCGAGTCGAATCCCTCCGACAGGAAGTAAAACTCCTGAAAGAGGGAGCTGACTCTAAATCCTTAACCAAGAAACCCAGACTTAGTCACCCAACCGATCAAATTGTAGGTGATCCAACTCTAGAAGTCAGGACTAGATCCTCCTATAGAAACCTTAGTCAAATAGCTATGATATCAAAAATAGAACCCAAAACAATAGATGAAGCCCTACCTGACCCTGATTGGATCATAGCTATGCAAGAAGAATTAGCCCAATTTGAGAGGAACCAAGTCTGGGAACTAGTGCCTAAACCTGAAGGCAAATCCATCATAGACACTAAGTGGGTCTTTAGAAATAAGCTAAATGATCAAGGAGAAATAGTTAGAAATAAAGCCCGCTTAGTAGCTAAGGGATTCAGCCAAGTAGAGGGATTAGATTACGATGAAACATATGCCCCAGTAGCTAGACTTGAGTCCATTAGAATGTTGTTAGCCTTTGCATCCCATAAAGGATTTAAGCTATACCAAATGGATGTAAAGTCAGCCTTCCTAAATGAATTCATTAAAGAAGAAGTTTATGTAGGACAACCCCCTGGGTTTGAGGACTTAGACAAACCTGACCATGTTTACAAATTAACTAAAGCACTATATGGGTTAAAACAAGCACCTAGGGCTTGGTATGAACGTTTATCAACTTACTTAACCTCTAAAGAATTTAAACAAGTACAAATTGACTCAACCTTATTTATTAAAACCCTAGGAAAAGATATATTTATTGCCCAAATTTACGTAGATGACATAATCTTTGGATCCACCAACACAAACTTCCTAAAAGAGTTTGTCAAGATAATGGAAAATGAATTTGAAATGAGCTTAGTTGGTGAGCTTACCTTTTTCCTAGGACTACAAATCAAACAAACTAGAGATGGAAACTACGTCCATCAATCCAAATATGCTAAAGAGTTAGTAAAGAAATTTAAAATGGATAACTCTAAAAGCATAGGTACCCCCATGGCCACTAATGTAAAAATAGATAGTGACCCTGATGGTAAGCCTGTAGACCTCAAACTGTATAGAAGTATGATAGGTAGTCTACTGTACCTTACAGCCAGCAGACCTGACATTCTTTTTGCTGTAGGGATGTGTGCTAGATACCAAACCTGTGCTAAGAAAACGCACTTAGCAGCCCTAAAAAGAATACTAAGATATGTAAAGGGCATCCTAAATGTAGGGATCTGGTATCCTAGAACCTCAACCTTTAATTTGTCAGGATACTCGGATTCTGACTATGCTGGTTCTAAATTAGATAGAAAGAGCACAAGTGGAAGCTGCCAATTGTTAGGAAATAGTCTAGTAAGTTGGTGTAGCAGAAAACAACACTATGTAGCTCTGTCCACAACTGAAGCTGAGTATGTAGCCTTAGGAGAGTGTGTAGTACAACTTTTATGGATGATGTACACTCTTAAGGACTTCCAGCTCAACTACACCCAAACTCAAGTATTTATTGACAATATAAGTTCAATTAATCTAACGAAGAACCCAATCCAACATTCCAGGATAAAACACATAGAAGTTAAACATCACTTCGTAAGAGACCATGTAGCCAGGTGTGAGATAGTACTTAAACATATAGACTCAAAATCCAACTTAGCTGATATATTCACAAAACCCTTACCTGAGTCTGAGTTCAGCTCACTAAGAAGGCAGTTAAGATTGTGCTCTATAGAATAGATTAACTCTACTTTTATTATTTTATTTTCTAAAATCAGTTTCTAAAAGAATTTTGAAAAAAAACTGTTGTTTTTTTAGTTTGTTTTAAAATCTTTTCGGAATTAGTTTTTTTCAAAACTACCCCCTTTTCAAAATTAGGGCTTTTTCGCAAATGGACTTAGCCTAGGCCCTAACCCTAGAACTGCATGCACCTATAGATTTAGAAGTCAGCATCTCACAAGCACTTTAGGGTACTTTGATTGATAACCTAGAAAGGGTTGAGATGCTTAGGTCTTTTCCTTAATTCAAGATGCTTTAAGTCAGTGCATCTGCAGTAATTGGGGCACTAAAAATAACTTATACAGCAATCAAGTTAAGTATCAAGTTTAGAAAATCTAACTTGAACAGAAACACTTAACTTGACTAACCCTAGCGAAAACTACTTCTTATAACAGTTAGTAAGTAGCTAAATGGGTTAGACAGGTCCCTACAGGAGACAATCAACTGATTTGGTCTAGTCTTGGTTCAGTACAGCAAAACCATACGAATATTTTTTTCTTTTATGCAATTTAATTTCTGCTATATCTATCTGTTTTTGATATATGGCAAAGGGGGAGAGATGAGATAGGAGAGAGTTCAAATTTTTTTAAATCTCAAATTTTTTTTCAAAAAGTTAGCTACTTTTCAAAACTTTTCAAAAAACTTAGCTACTTTTCAAAGCTTTTCAAAAAACTTTTCTAGAAGTACTTAAGTTTTCAAAACGTCTCGAAGTTATTCAAAAGTACTAAGTTTTCATAAGTACTTTAAGCTTAACTTCCATAAGTACTTAAATTGTTTCAAAATTTACTAAGTACTTAAATTGTTTCAAAGTTTACTAAGTACTTAAATCCTACTAAGTACTTAACTTAAAGATTTCAAAACTTTTGAGTACTTTAAAACCTAAAGGCTTCAAATTTTTTTTAGTACTCTAAACTCATGCTTTCAAAAACTCTTCTATGTACTTTTAAAACTTAAGTGATCAAAAGATTTCCAAAGTACCTAAACTTAAGTTTTCAAAGTGCAAAATCATTCTAAGCAAAAATTTTCTTAGAACCCCACGAGTTTTTGAAAAATCTAGGGGGAGATTCCCTCCAGGGGGAGGGAACAAATACTTATGCTTTTGATTAAACTTAACTTTTTGAACTAGGGTTGCCATAAATCAAAAAGGGGGATATTGTTGGTGCAGAAAGCACCAAAGTCAAACCTGTGTTTTGATAATGGCAACAGGGTTCAAAAGTTAAGTCTTACTTGTTATCTAACATGTCACTTGAGTGTGCAGAGTAAAAAGCCCTAGCGAAGGACTGCTAGGCACTGGTGAAGGAATGCCAGAGTGAAAAGCCCTAGCGAAGGACTGCTAGGTACTGGTGAAGGAATGCCAGAGTGAAAAGCCCTAGCGAAGGACTGCTAGGCGCCAGGCGAAGGACAGCTTGGGACTGAAGCCCTAGCGAAGGAATGCTAGGCACCGGGCGAAGGACAGCTCGGCATCTAAGACCTGGCAAAGGACCGCCAGGCAAAAGTCCAACCAAAGGAGCGGTTGGCATCAGGTACATTCTCCCGAGAGGAGTAGGTGAGGACGCGTTCCCCGTCGAGGGAACAGTAGGCGTCGGTTTGACCTAGGGTTCCATTTTGGAAACCCAAAGTCAGAACCAAGACAGCTAAGGCTGTATAAAATAATATAATACTGCTTTTTGGACTAACCCTGGATGCAGGACCGAAGGACTGAGTATCTGCAGCTCAGAGAGCCTCAAAGGAGTGAGGCAGAAGCTGAGCAGGGCGCCCCGGATGTTCCGGGCGCCCCCAAGGTCAACCCAAGTTAGCAGGAGCGAAAACACGCCTCGACAGTTATATGTCGGGGCGCCCCGGATGCTCCGGGTGCCCCGCCTGTCGCGGGCGCCCCCAGTGCCAGCTGCCGAAGCACACCCTCGCGAAGCCAAAAGGATGAAGGCTTGACCCGATCAATGCGGGCGCCCCGAGCGCTCCGGGCGCCCGGTCAAACCTGATCCCGATTTTGAAGGGATCAGATGTTGACCGCGCTGGAGATGGATCGACCGCCACGTGGGGGGGGGGGGGGCGCCCCCGACGTCCTGGGCGCCCCCAGGCCCTATATAAAGGGCCCTCGACCCCAAGGCTGAGCATCACTTTCAATCAATGCTTCTACGCTCTTCTGCTCTCGCGCCTCGCTCCGGAAACCTCCCAACTCGAGTCGACGACGTCCCGCTGCTCCGAAAAAGACAACCTACATCGGACGTCGGTAAAAGAAGAGTCTCTTTTTAATTGTTAAGTTTACTGTGCTGAATTTGTAAATCAATCCTTGTAAACTATTATTGCGCCTCATATAGAATTGCCCAAAGTAAACGGTCAACGACCGTGGGCCTTGGAGTAGGAGTCGACCTAGGCTCTGAACCAAGTAAAAATTTACTGTGTTCGCGTGTTTGTTTTTATCTTCCGCTGTGTAATTTCTCTTTCCACAAATCCGAATGATTTCCGATATTCACCCCCCTCTATCGGTTCTCTCGATCCAACAGTAACCACAACAATGACAAGGGTATGATCGACAACATTATTAGATTCCACCATCGATCGATTGTTCAACTCTTCGTACCTTCCTCAGTGTTGGAATCTTGGTAGATCTACGATGAGGAAATAAGGATGTAGGAGAGACTTTCTAAGAAAATATGAGAATGAGAGAATGACTATGAAGAGAAATGTTACTACTTAATGTTCTTCATCATACAAGATCCCTATTTATACATTTCGAATACAAGACAATGAGATTTTGTTCTTTTCTATAATAATGACTTTTGTCATAAATAATTTCATTGAACTAAGTAAGATAATTGAACTTTTCTTAGTTGATGAAGAGTTACATGAAGTCAAATTAATTTTGATAACTTCCTTGCATGGTTGATGAAGTCAAGTTGTTTTTGGCATTGTTCTTGCATAGTTGAATTTATCTTTGGAATAAGTTTATATGCTAACATCTGCCCCCCTTAAACTTATTCTTCCTTGAACTCCTAGCAAATTTCTTAGGTATTGGAAAGCTTCCACTTTTAGAGGCTTTATAAATATATCAGCTACTTGATCACTTGATTTCACTTGGAGCAATTCTATTTCTTTTGACTTAATATACTCCCTTATGAAATGGAAGCGAGTATCGATATGCTTGGATTTTTCATGATGAACTGGGTTTTCGGCTAAAGCAATTACTGATTTGTTATCCACATAGATATTGGTTGTAGCTTCTTGTTGCAATCTAAGATCCTGGAGTAATCTCTTTAGCCAAATAGCATGACAAACACAAGAGGCTACAACAATATACTCAGCTTCACAAGTTAATAGTGCAACAATTAATTGTTTCTTTGAAGACCAAGTGAATGCAACATTATCAAGATAGAACACGTATCCAGTAGTGCTCTTGCGATCATCATAACTTCCAACCCAATCGCTATCACTGAAACCAAAAAATTTCATATCCTTCATTGATGAATAGAGAAACCCATAATCAATTGTCCCTTTGATATATCTAAGAATTCTCTTAGCTGCATATAAGTGAGAAGTTTTTAGAGTTTTCATATACCTGCTTACCAAACCAACTCCAAATAATATATCAGGTCTTTTACATGTCAGATACCTGAGACAATCCACAAGTCTCTTGTAATAAGTCAGATTCATAAATTTGCCTTCTTCATCTTTACTTATTCTAATGTTGTACTCAACAGGCATATCTATGGCATAACAATCTTCCATTGAGAATTTCTTTAAAATTTCTTTGGCATATTTTTCTTGTGATACAAAGATTTCCTCTTCTCTTTGTTGTACTTTAATGACGAGGAAGTATCTCATCAATCCAAGATCTGTCATCTCAAACTCCTTCTCCAGTGATTGCTTGAATTCTTTAATCAAGGAGATATTATCACCCGTAAAAATTAAATCATCAACATAAAGACATACCAGCAAAATATCATATGAATTCTTCTTCAAGTATAAAGAATGTTCATATGGACACTTTGTGAAGCCTTCCTTTATAAAGTGCTCATCAATTCTTGAGTTCCAGGTTCTAGGGGTTTGCTTCAGTCAATAAAAAGCTTTCTTTAATTTGTATACCTTTTCTTCTTGCCCTTTGATGATAAAACCCGATGGTTGTTTGATATAGACTTCTTCTTCAAGATTTCCATTTAAGAAAGCAGATTTTACGTCCATCTGATATATCTTCCATCTTCTTTGAGTTGTAAGAGAGATGAGTAATCTTATTGTTTCAAGCCGGGCTACTGGTGTGAAGACTTCTTTGTAGTCAATCCCATAATTTTGCTTGTATCCTTTAGCAACCAACCTTACTTTATGCCTTTCAACTTCTCCTTTTGCATTTGTCTATGTTTTGAAGACCCATTTGACTCTAATAGCTTTGTGTCTTTGAGGAAGTGAAGTGAGCTCCCATGTATTATTTTTCTTTATAGTATGAATCTCTTCTTCCATTCCTTTTCTTCACTTTGCATCCTTGGAAGTTTCTTCATAAATTATAGGATCATATCTGCAAATAGGCACAGATTATTAAGAGCAAAGTCAGCTTCAATCACTCGGCTGGAGTTTTATTTGTCTTGAATGCTCTTCATCTTTTTTACAATTGGATTGTTTGGATCATCACTTTCTAACTAAGTATCAACTTGTTGGGGTGATGATACTTCTTCACTCTCTCCTTGGTTGTCTTTCTTCTCTTTATAATCATCTTCAAATGAGATTTGCTTCATGTTATCATTATTGTTGTTGTTCCAATTCCATGCTTGTTTTTCATCAAATTCCACATCTCTTGATACCACAAGCTTTTGAGTTATGGGATTGAACAGTTTGTACCCATTAGCATTCTCGCAATAACCCAAGAGAATACACTTTTGAGTTTTATCTTCAAGTTTTGTTCGCTTCTCTTCTTGTACTTTTGCATATGCTACACTCCCAAAAATTCAAAGATGATCCACCCTTGGTTTGTGTAAACTCCAAGCTTCCTCTGGGGTGATGTCTCTAATTCTTTTAGTGGGATACCTATTCAATAAATATACAGTACATGCAATAGCATCTCCCCAAAATTGTTTTGGGACATTTTTCTCTTTCAACATACATCGAACCATATTTAAAATAGTTTGATTTTTTTCTTCTGAAATACCATTTTGTTGTGGTGTTTGAGGCATTGTGAGTTGATGAAGAATACCATTTTCCTTGCAAAAATTTTCAAACTCTAACGAGGTGTACTCAGCTCCTCGATCAGTTCGCAAATATTTATCTGACATCCACTTTGTTTTTCAACCAAAATTTTAAATTGCTTAAATTTAGTGAAAACTTCTTTCTTCTCTTTCAGCATATATACCTAGGTTTTTCCACTATAATCATCAGTGAAAGTCAAGAAATACCTGTTTCCACCAGAAGAGATAGTTTTGATGGGCCCACAAACATCAGAGTGCACAAGTTCAATTTAGAAGATGCTCACCTCATATTGTACTTTTTGAATGGCTTCCTCTGCTGCTTTCCTACAACACATATTTCATATAGATGGTTGAAACTTTCAATCTTTGGCAATCCAAATACCATATTATTTTTTGAAAGTAGTTTTAATGCCTCAAAATTCAGATTCCCATATTGAAGATGCTAAAGAGTGGAGCTATCCATCGTTGTTGTTTTGAAGCAATTCTCTTCATTGATGCTCAACTTCAGTGGGAACATTTTGTTCTTGGCTATTGTAACTTGAGTAATAAGATTATTACTCTTATCACGAATACTAAGAGCCAAGTCCTTCATTTGTATATCATATCCTTTCTCCAATAGTTGACCAATGCTCAAAAGATTATTTTTTATATCAGGAACATAATAAACATCTGAGATGCATACATTCTTTCCATTTTGTAATTCAAACAAAATATCACCTTTTCCTTTAATTGACCTTTGTGAGAGATATCCGAAGGTGATATTACCTATTGGCCTCTCATCAAGCTTTGTGAACAACTCCTTTTTTCCATACATGTGGTTTGATGCTCCTGTGTCTAGAAACCATGTAATAGGTTGGATAGATTCTGGTCCATCGTATGCCATCAATAGTATTAGTCCTTCATTGTCTACCTCCTTATTAACAAAGTTCACTTTTTCTTCCTCATTGTTAGTGTTATACCAACATTCATTATAGTGATGACCATACTTTTTGCAAATGTGACATTGAGATTTAGTTTTATTATACCTCCATCCAGTGTTTCTACCACGTCCACGACCTTGACCTCGACTTCCACCATGGCCTTGTCCATGTCCTTTTTTATTATCTTCATTTCCATCATTCCGATTTGGAGCGTGCTAATTGGAGTTAGAAGTATGACCACCTCTTCCTCTCCATGTAGAAGCTCTTTCTCGTTGAGAACCTCCTCTGAATGATTCATTCTGCTTAAATGATAGTTTGGCTCGTAGTGCTTGCTCTAAAGTTTTTCCTTTACTTTTCTTTAATATTCTTTGTTCATATGCTTGAAGTAATCCCATAAACTCTTCCACTGCCATCACCTCTAAATCTTTTGATCCCTCAATTACCATAGCTATAAAATCAAACTTCGAGTCTAAAGACCTTAAGATCTTTTCAACGACTCGAACATCTTTTAGCTTCTCGCCATTTCTTCTCATTTGATGAACAAAGGAGATAACTCGAGAGAAATAATCAAAAATTATTTCTGAATTCTCTTGGTGTAGTGCTTCAAATTGAGCTTGTAGGGCTTGTAGGTGAATCATCTTTACTTTATCTACTCCATCATATGTTGTTTTCAATAGCTCCCATGCCTCTTGTGATGTTGTTGTAAGAGCAATCAACTCAAAAGCAGCTTCATCTACTCCTTGATAGATAGTGAATAAAACCTTCTTATCTCTTTTCTTTATTGCCTTAAGAGCTTGATCATTCCCATCGCTTGTTTCGGCTATAATATAGTCGGTCTCCACAAGATTCCATACATCAAGATATCCTAGTAGATCCTAGTAGATTTTGGAACTCGGATGGCTAGAGAGGGGGGTGAATATAGCCAAACACTTGCAGTTTTAGCACTTAATGAAATTTTTGCAACTCAAAGGTTTAGTAGCACAGCGGAAGCAATAAAACAAAGTATGCAGTAAACTAAACCCTAAGTTAGTCACAAGAACAAGAACGCTAACAAGAGGATTTATAAGGTTCAGGGATAACTTGTCCCTACTCCTTGGCGTGCCCGTAAGGTGGGCGATCCCTTGATTATCGGCAGATCAAGCCCCGGAAAATCCGGATAGTAAGCAACCTCCTTCTCGGTGGAGTAACCTCTCCATAGCGTTTCAATAAAGATAGAGTTTTAAGCACAATGAAACATAAGAAAGATCTTACTTAGCACTTAGAAAAGGCAAGAACACAAGCAGAGCTTCTCCCGAGCTCCACCCAGCGACGATCTCACGCAAGAACACTCTTCTTCTTGTCTTCTCGCTGATAGACTCTCCAAGCCTCTTGTTTCTTCCTCCAAGTGCTCAAGTAAAAGATGGTTGCTTCAAAGATTGCAGCTGTTTGCTCAAGAACGATGGAACAGCAGGGAACACAAGCACGCAACGTTACTGATCAGAGTTGTGGAGACTTGTTCGCCACCAAGCGCTTAAGTCCTTCCACTATTGCCAGGTCACCATCTCACTGCAGCCTCCAGCTGCTCTTTTGCAACCACCAGCCACTACTGAGCTCTTTTGGACTCCCTGAGCCTCCCTCAGACCAGCCCCAATCAGCAGCTCCAGCCAGCGCCAGCGTCCGTTGCAACCTGAGATGGAAAACGGGCAAACCTGCTCCAAGGAAAGGCCTCCATTGACTCTCCTTGAGTGTTTGAATCCTTCCCTATCACCTGCAGCTTAATCAGAGCATTAGCACAGCATATCAAGTAGAAAATCGAGTATCAGAGGTTAAGCGCAGAGAATCAGATACGTTCAGACGCGATCAGAGCGTCTGACAGTGCATTTTGAATTAAAGTGATCGGTCACTAGACCGATCTAGGGCTCGTGGGTCGGTCAACAGACCGATCCACCGCTTTGCTGGGGCTCCCAGCTGTCGCGGTGACACAGGCCTGATTGGTCATCAGACCGATCAGGATGTGACCTGATCGGTCACCAGACCGATCAGGTAGCTCCCTGACCGATCAGGCTCCACCCTGATCGGTTGTAAGATGGGGTCCGCGACACTTGATCGTTCTCCGGAACGATCTGTACAGTGATCCAGATCGGTCACTGGACCGATCAGGAGCAGATCAGTAGGGTTCCCAAAACCTACTGGACGCTCCCTGATCGGTCACCGGACCGATCCGGAGCAGAGCAACAGGGGAACTCAACCTCATTGTGTGCTCCCTGATCAGTCACCAGACCGATCAGGAGCAAAGCAGTGGGTGAACTGCACACTCCCTGATCGGTCACCAGACCGATCAGTCATCGCTGGATCGGTCACCAGACCGATCCACGAAGGAGCAGCGTGCCAACTTCCCTTATCGGTCACCAAACCGATCCAGGGGCTCCAACCTAGCCTTCCAAGCTAGGGTTTCACCCAACCTAGCCCTCCAAGCTAGGACCTAACCCTCCAAGCTAGGATTTCATCCAACCTAGCCCTCCAAGCTAGGACCTGACCCTCCAAGCCAGGACTTTTTCATCTAACCCTCCAAGTTGGGACTTTTCACCTAACCCTCTAAGTTAGGACTTTTCACAGGACTTTTCACCTAGCCCTCCAAGCTAGGACTTTTCACCCAACCCTTCCGAGTTAGAACTTTTCCACACCTAGCCCTCCAAGCTAGGATTTTTCACCTAACCCTTCAAGTTTGAACTTTTCACCTAGCCCTCCAAGCTAGGACTTTTCACCTAGCCCTCCAAGCTAGGACTTTTCACCCAACCCTTCCGAATTAGGACTTTTCAACACATAGCCCTCCAAGCTAGGATTTTTCACACCTAACCCTCCAGGTTAGGACTTTTCAACATCCCATGCCTAATCCCCGATTAGGACTTAATCATAATCATAATCATAATCATCAACCTAAACTAAAATTGATGTCAACACCAAAACAACAATTAGGGTCAGACTGCATCAACAATCTCCCCCTTTTGTTGTTTGACAACCCGATTTTAAGTTTAGGGATTCTCAATCAATTTCTCAACTTTCATAATCATAGAGGAATCAAGATCCTCCCCCTACAATATAATCATCCTAAACTTAACCAACCACACTCTCCCGCTTTGTCGAATATCGAAAAGGGTCTAGAGGGGCTGTTAAGTTTAACCAAACTCCCCCTCAACCGTAGGGGTATCCCAAAACAACAAAGGTATGATTGATTTATTTTGATAAACATATGAACACATGTGAAAAAGATAGATCAAGATATAGCAATCACATGCATCATATGAACATGACATCACAAGCAGAATCATATCAACGCAAACATGTAGATAGTAATCATGTGAACACATATATAATCAAATCCTGATAAGGCAAATGTGAAATACATGTAAAATATCAGATGCATCACCAAGCAAAATCTAGTCATAGTCAAATGCATCAAAACCACAAACCAGACAAGTAGTTAGATGCATATCAATGCATCAAAGTCAACACCACGCCATAACAGGCAAAAGTCAGGACGGACATATCCGTCAAATAGTCAGAAATCACCAAATAAGAGCAGAGTGCCATCAATCGTCAGCGGGAGGGTCAGCCTACATAGGGTCGTCCATCGTGTCATCATCGTCAGGAGCAACAGACCCTAGTGCAGTACTGGCAGAGGGCGCAACTCCAGGGAATGTGTGCTGGCGCCACACATTATACCAAGTCTGCTGCAGTGTACGAAACCCCGAAACATCAGACTCCATCGAGGTCAGTTTGCGATCGAGTGAACGGAACTCCGAGCGGACCTCCTCGCGATGGAGCTCTCTCAAGTGAAGATCATGCTGGATCGTCCGATCCAGCTCGAAAATCTGCCATCGTAGATCCGGGTCCGACTCGTAGTCGTAGTCAGCAGCAACAATAGCGGGAGCCTCCTGGGTGCAGCAGCATCGGCTGGTGCCTGAAAATGTGGACCTCCCCTGGTAGCTCACCAAGACCCCTACCATCCTTCCAAATCAGTGCCCGATCATGGTCCCTAATAATGATGCCGGATTTGGCAAACGCTCGCCGGCCAAGTCTGCAATCCTGTCGGACCATGGGCACTGTCCTGCCCTTGGTGACATCAACACCCACTGACATAAGCCAGTCGGTGATGACATGACCAAAGGGCATATAAACGGTGCGTCGACTCGGCTCTCTATACGATAAGATGGACTGGAAAATACTTTCTATGATATCAAAGTACATACGGCGGTGCATACCATAGAGCATAAGGCAATGATAGGGTCGGATCTCAGTTAAAGGTTTGGAAGTGATTGGTAGAATACAGTTTGTGATAATCTTGAACAAGATGTAATCGGTCGGAGAGAGACGGAGTGCTGCAAAAGTAGGAAAATTAGGACCCAACTCATCAAGACCGGCTGGGCGGGGATGACCAAAGAAATGCTGATAGATGTCATTAGGAGTAACGTCCGTAAATGGAGCCAACAGAGGGTCAGGAAGCTCGGGATAGATCGAATACAGGTTGGGCGATCGTCGACCGCCCAGATACTCCGCTAGAATTTCATAAGAGAAATCAAGATTTCTCTTTGACACTCGAATGGTGAATTCGAAGCCCCCTTGAGGCCCCTGTTGAAGATTGTTATAGAACTCTGAAACAAGGTCATAATTTATCGTCCTTTCCAGGGAAAGGAGAAAGCCAAGATTGTAGAAGGTGACTATCTCAATGATGGAGGGACAGTGCTCGGATATAAAGGGAACATCAATTGATCGGCAGTTAAGTAACTTGAAGGTCCTGGACTGAAAAGCCTACTCGCAGGCAGCATTGGGAAATCGAGAACTGGAAGAAGGCTGAGGCCTTCGGGAGGGCGCAGAAGAGGAAGGGGCTTTGCCCCTCGAGCTACCCTCCACGGGTTCCTTTCCCTTAGATGATTTTCTAAAGGATTTAAAGAATTGATGCACATAGGTTAAGCCAATTGGACAAGGTTGAATTGAGCATTGGAACACCGGTTTAATCAAAGACCCAAGATTTGATCACGAAACATTAATCAAAGGTAAGACATGGCAAGGACGGGTCATGGCAACAACATGAGGTCATGGCACAACAATAAAACACCAAAACATGGTTAGCCGTCAGAACGATAAGCACGGAATGAAAAATCAACCACAAAGCTTACTTTGGTGCCATGTTGACTTGGTTGAGAGGAGAACTCTTTCTGAACTTTACGCATGAGAGGATCGCAACACAGGGGAAGCTTGCAGCTAGCAGTTGCCAACACCAACAGCAAGAGGAAGAACTCTCGCGCAGGAGGAAAACACACTCGCAGAGGAGAGCGCAGGAGGAACTCACGTACAGCAAGTGAGGAGGGATCGCACGCGCAAGGAAGGAGGAAAAGGGTTTCGGCGCTGAGGGGTTTTGGTCGGCTAGGGCTTGGGAGATGAGGAGAATACGTGATTAAACCGGTTGGTGGATCGGTCCACCAACCGCACTTTAATGCAGTTGAACAGATCACCGTTCGATCTGGAAACGCCCAGACCGATCAGGCTTTGGCCTGATCGGACTGGCCTGATCCTGATCGGTCGGGTGATCGATCAGGCAGGCTCCTGATTGATCGAATGATCGATCAGGAAGCGATCAGTAGGCTTGGGAGGCTTACTGTGGTCCTTCTGATCGGTCTGTGGACCGATCACCACAGAGTGCCAGATCGGTCTGGCGACCGATCCAGGCCAACACAGTGGGTTTGGTCAATTTTTACGCGAAGTCTCTGTGCCCCCTCTGATCGGTCTGTGGACCGATCGCCATAGGAGGAAGCCAGATCGGTCCGGGGACCGATCAGCCCTACTCCTGATCGGTCCAGTGACCGATCAGGGTTCCTGATACTCCCTGATACGATCTGAAACTTGCAGTTTCAGATTTCCATACAATTTCTGAAGGGATCTGATGAAAGATATCGATCCTGGAAGTGATCCCTTGACTATAATTGATCCCTAAACAAGGATCAAAGGTCCTTATGGGTTTGACAAGCACTTTGCTCCACCCAAGGGGAGTCAAGCTCAATCAACAATCATTCAATCAATTTCAACCAAGATTGTGCCAAATTCGAGTTTCCAATCAAGTTTCCTTGATTGAAATGTCCAAGTATGATCATGGAGCCAAATACACATGTGTTATGCATTGGTTTTCCCCATACTTGGTCACCGAGGTGATTTTTATCTCGTTAACTTAATTTCTCAAGGGATGCATTGACATTTTGAGAAATTGAGTTGATCCTAGCATCTCACCCCATTTCTAGCAAACAAAAACGTTTTGTTAAGCCTTATAGTTTGTGTAAGATGCCCCCAAAGTTACCCAATTATATCCCAACAATTAGAAATAATTATGAAGGGTTTGAATGCATTTTGATCCTATGAAGCGCGACACATTCCCAACTCCCTTCTTAAGAAACTAAACTCATTTTCGGGGAGTGGTTTAGTGAAAATGTCTGCTTGATTTGATTTGGACTCTACATATGAGAGTACAACATCTCCTCTAACAACATGATCTCTAATGAAGTGGTGGCGCACTTCAATATGCTTAGTCCTGGAATGATGGACTGGATTCTTGGTTAGGTTAATTGTGCTAATGTTGTCACACAACACTTGCACACCTTTGTAACTCAATCCATAGTCCTCTAAAGTATGAATCATCCACAACAATTGCAATATACTCTCTCCCATAGCAATATATTCTGCCTCAGTCGTGGAGAGAGCAACACAATGTTGCTTCCGACTTGACCAACTAACTAGAGATGTTCCTAGAAATTGACAACCCCCACTTGTGCTTTTCTGATCCAACTTACATCCGGCGTAGTCGGAATCGGTATAGCCAATTAGGTCAAATGATTCTGTACGGGGGTACCATAGACCAACACCAAGTGTGCCTTTAAGATATCTCAAAATTCTCTTGACAGTAATCAAGTGAGATTCCTTGGCACAAACTTGATATCTAGCGCGCATACCCACAGCAAAAAGTATATCAGGTCGACTGGCCATGAGGTATAGCAAACTACCTATCATGCTTCGGTATTGAGTCAAATCCACAGGTTTACCACTCTCATCATTGTCTAATCTTGTGTTTGTAGCCATGAGAGTGGTTACCTCTTTTGAATCACTCATATTGAATTTTTGAAGCATCTCTTGAGTATATTTTGATTGGTGCACATGAATACCATCACGAGTTTGCTTGATTTCAAGTCCAAGGAAGAAAGTCAACTCTCCCACTAGACTCATTTCAAACTCACTTTCCATGTGTCCAATGAACTCATTTAAATAGCCCTTGTTGTTTGAGCCACAGATTATGTCATCGACATAAACTTGGGCTACAAATATATTATCACCATCTCTCCGTATAAATAGTGTAGGGTCTATTTGGCCTCTTACAAAGCCTTTCTCAATTAAAAATGTTGACAACCGCTCGTACCAAGCTCGGGGTGCTTATTTAAGGCCATAGAGTGCCTTTTTGAGCTTAAATACGTGGTTTGGAAATTCGGTACTCTCAAACCCCGGAGGTTGTTCGACATAGACCTCTTCTCTAATCAAACCATTTAGAAAGGCCGATTTGACATCCATTTGATATAGCTTGAAACCTCGATGTGCTGCAAATGCGAGCATCAATCGGATGGACTCTAATCGTGCCACGGGAGCATAGGTCTCATCATAATCAAGGCCTTCAACTTGACTGTAGCCCTTGGCTACTAAGCGTGCCTTGTTTCTAATGATTTCTCCCTTATGGTTTAATTTATTTTTGAAGACCAATTTGGTTCCAATAATGGTGGTCTTCTTGGGTCTAGGGACTAAGTCCCAAACTTGACTCCTTTCGAATTGACCTAGTTCATTTTGCATCGCAATGATCCAATCAGGATCATTTAATGCTTCATCAATTTTTCTAGGTTCAATTTCGGAAATTAGGACAACTTCATTAGCCTTATTCCGGAAGAATGATCTAGTTCTAACCCCACGGTGGATGTCTCCAACAATTTAGTCTTGGGGATGACTAGAGGCTAATCTAGTTTGCCTAGGTGTTGGTGGTGCTTCTTGAATGGTTTCACTAGACACTGGCTCAGCCTCAGGATCCGGCTGATCTATGGGTTGTCTAGGCTCACCGTCATCGGATTCATCACCATCAACAACATTTGGGCTTTCATTCAAACTTAGTCTCCTAAGTTCGAGTTGAACTCCTTCGACACTTTCTGATTGGTTATTTGCTTTTGGGATTTCTTCAAAAATCACATCAGAAGACTCTTCAACCAATCTAGATTTCTTGTTGTAGACTCGGTAGGCTTTGCTAACTAGGGAGTACCCGACTAGTATTCCTTCATCAGCCTTTGCCGTGAACTTTCCAAGATGGTCCTTGGTGTTTAGGATGAACACCTTACAACCAAACACCCTAAGGTGTTTAACCTAGGTGGTTTCCCAAACCAAAGTTCATGGGGAGTCTTACCTAAGAATCTATGTATGAGAACTCGATTTGGCACGTAGCAAGCTGTGTTTACAGCTTCTGCCCATAAGTAACTCGGTAATGAGTACTCATTGAGCATGCTTCGTGCAGCCTCTTGTAGAACATGGTTCTTCCTCTCTACAACACCATTTTGTTGTGGTGTTCTAGGAGTGGAGAACTCATGCCTATACCCTCTATCTTGACAAAATTCTAAAAATCGTTGGTTTTGAAATTCACCTCCATGATCACTTCTAATTGTTTTAATTGTTGATGATTTTTCATTTTCAACCCTTCTACAAAAAGAAATGAAGACATCTAAGGTTTGGTCCTTATATTTAAGAAAATAAGTCTATGTATATCTAGTAAAATCATCAATGATAACAAAGCAATATCTACTTCCATTCAAAGATATGATAGTACTACAATCAAATAGATCCATGTGAAGTAAATCTAAAGCGGTAGAAGTACTTACAGTGCTTTTACCTTTATGTGCAGATTTTGTTTGCTTACCCATTTGACATGCATCACAAAGTTTATTTTTTTCATACTTGATGCTTGGTAAGCCACGAACTAGTCCGTTGTTGGCCAACTTCCGGATATTCTTCAGGTTCACATGTGCTAGCCTCCGGTGCCAAAGGGTGGACTCCTCTTCTTTTGACATGAGACACTTAGCAAAAGCATTAATAACACTTTTAAAAGAAACTTGGTAAATGTTATCTACCCTAGTTCCTACTAGTACCGTGTCAACATTGTCATGGTGTCTAACTAGACATTGACTTGATTGGAAATCAATTGTGTAACCCGCATCACACAATTGACTGACACTTAGAAGATTAAATGTCATCCCCTTGACTAGAAGGACATTTTTAATTCTAAGACATTCGGATATTTGAATGTCTCCTATTCCTATGACCATAAGACTACCATTGTTACCAAATGAAACATTATCTCTACTTTTTCTTTGAAGTGTGGTAAACAATGATCTATCTCCGGTCATGTGTTTGGAGCATCCACTATCAACGAACCAAGTTGATAGATGCTCCCCCTCAATCATAACCTACACAATTCGAAAAATCGAAGATTTAGGTACCCAAACCTTGGGACCTAAAGCACCTACTAAACAAGACTTAGGCACCCATGCCTTGACAACTTTCTTTTGAACTCTAGGTGTCTTAGATTACCTCATATCAGTCCTAGACATCAAAAACACAAATGAAGGTTTTTTGGGTCGGTAACCAATACCGGCCCTATTGTAGACTGCCCTTTGGGCATTCAAAATTATGTCTAGAGTCTTTGAGCTTGTTGAGAACTTCTCAAGAATATTCTTAAGTCTCTCAACTTCACTCTTCAATGATTTGTTTTCCTCTTCTAACACTTCAACATGCAAATCATCTACATCCTCATCCCTAGAGGATTTCAAGTGTTCAACCTCAATTTTTAATGACTTAATCTCATCCTCTAACATTTCAACATGCAAGTCGTCTATGTTCTCATCCCTAGATGATTTCAATTGTTCAACATCCCATGCCTAATCCCCGATTAGGACTTAATCATAATCATAATCATCAACCTAAACTAAAATCGATGTCAACACCAAAACAACAATTATGGTTAGACTGCATCAACAGTAGAGTCTCCATTTGTATACTCCACATTCGATAGTTTTCTTTGGTTAACTTTGGCACTTGGAGAGATCTCGTCGAGTCATTGGTGTATATGGCTTTGATGCCAAATTTGTTGGAATTTTGGTAGATCTAGGATGAGGAAACAAGGATGTAGGAGAGACTTTCTAAGAAAGTATGAGAATGCATGGGAGAAAGACCACTACAACAAATATGACTTTCTGCAGCGTGCAATTATTCTATCTGCAGCATGCATTACATGATGCACAACTCCAAGCTGTTAAAAGTCATAACGCATCGATAGCGCGTGGCCGCGTGCTGCGGATAAGAGCAATCGCAGCATGCAGCTGCACGCTGCGGATAATAGCAATCGCAGCACGCGGCCGCACACCGCGGATAATAATAATCACAGCACACGACTGCGCACTGTGAATAATAGCATATGAAAATAAAAATAAATAAATATCACACATATTAATTATCAACATCATACAATTATCAATACTATTTATTTAAAATATATAATCCAAATTTAATCATAATATGCATATCTAATTTTTATTCATCTTATAATCATTTTACAAAGCTCACAAATCTTTATAAATCAACTCCAAATATTTTACAAAAAAATATGAATCACTAACCATCTAAGAAAGATAACAAATGACCCTAAAAAATATAGGGCAAAATTTAAAAGAGCGATCCTAACCTTCATCTCAAGACTTCTTAACATTATCGTGTCGTTCTCACTAGCCACCAATAGTATTCCACTAGCTACCAATATTCATGTTGTTCTTAAGGCTTCCATCTTAGCTTTGATTTTCTCAAAACCCCGATATCCACTTCAAAATAATAGATGACTAGTATTTCTGACAAAGATACAAAGAAATAAACAATTCAGCAAGACCAATGAATGAAGAGAATAAACAAATATGAAATAGAATGAAAAGAATAGAGAATACTCAACCTCAATATTTGCTAGGGAAATAATGAATTCGATAGGTAACAAAATTTATTAATTTAAATTGAAAGAAGACTAATGCATTTCACTTCAACTCCATTGTTGATGCAGTCTGACCCTGATTGTTGTTTTGGTGTTGACACCGATTTTAGTTTAGGTTGATGATTATGATTATGATTAAGTCCTGATCGGGGATTAGGCACGGAGTGATTGAAATCCTAACCTGGAGGGTTAGGTGTGGAAAATCCTAGCTTGGAGGGCTAGGTGTGGAGAAATCCTAACCTGGAGGGTTAGGTGTGAAAAATCCTAGCTTGGAGGGCTAGGTGTGGAAAGATCTTAACCTGGAGGGTTAGGTGTGGAAAAGTCCTAGCTTGGAGGGCTAGGTGTGAAAAAGTCCTGGCTAGGAGGGTCAGGTCCTAGCTTGGAGGGCTAGGTTGATGAAATCCTGGCTTGGAGGGTCAGGTCCTAGCTTCGAGGGCTAGGTTGGATGAAATCCTGGCTTGGAGGGTCAGGTCCTAGCTTGGAGGGCTAGGTTGGATGAAATCCTAGCTTGGAGGGCTAGGTTGGAGTCCCTGGATCGATCTGGTGACCGATCAGGGAAGTTGGCACGGTGCTCCTTCGTGGATCGGTCTGGTGACCGATCCAGCGATGACTGATCGGTCTGGTGACCGATCAGGGAGCACACAGTGAGGTTGGAAACCTACTGCTCGGCTCCTGATCGGTCTGGTGACCGATCAAGCAGCGTGCAGTTCACTCACTGCTCGGCTCCTGATCGGTCTGGTGACCGATCAGGGAGCTCACAGTGAGTTGAGTTCCCCTGCTGTTCTGCTCCTGATCGGTCCGGTGACCGATCAGGGAGCATCCAGTAGGTTTTGGGAACCTTATTGATCTGCTCCTGATCGGTCTGGTGACCGATCTGGAACACTGTTCAGACCGATCTGGAGAACGATCAAGTGTCGCGGACTCCATCTTATAATCGATCAGGCTGGAGCCTGAGCGGTCAGAGAGGATCCTGATCGGTTTGGTGACCGATCAGGTCACAGCCTGATCGGTCTGGTGATTGATTAGGCCCATGTGGCCGCGAAAGCTGGGAGTACCAGCAAAGCTGTGGATCGGTCCGGTGACCGATCCACGAGCCCTGGATCGGTCCGGTGACTGATCACTTTAATTCAAAATGCGTTGTCAGACGCTCTGATCGCGTCTGATCACGCCTGCTTTCACTGATACGCTACTGATGTCACTTTGATCTTCTCTGCTATTACTGATACAAGTTTGATTTTGTTTGCTAAACCTCTGATTAAGTGTGCAGGTGATAGGGATGACTTCAAACATTGAAGGATGGTCAACTGAGTTCTTTCCATGTATCAGTTTTGGCTGTTTCTACGTCTCAGGTTGCAACGGCTGCTGGAGCTGCTGA
Source organism: Boesenbergia rotunda (assembly GCA_024364735.1). Taxonomy (NCBI): domain Eukaryota; kingdom Viridiplantae; phylum Streptophyta; class Magnoliopsida; order Zingiberales; family Zingiberaceae; genus Boesenbergia; species Boesenbergia rotunda. The sequence continues at coordinate 59,565 of JAGFNQ010005267.1, forward strand.
CTGGGGCTCGGCTGAGGGAAGCTCAGGGGTCCAGGAGAGGTCAGAGTAGCTGGGCAGTGGCAGTGAAGCAGCTGGTAAGCTGCAGTGGAGTGTCTGGTGGTTGGCGATGTGAGCTGCAGAGGCCAGCTGCTTAAAAGACCTGAGAAGTGGAGAAGAGCAGGAGTTGTTGTTAGAGCTTGCGAAAATTTTCTTACTGCTACTACAACTCTTGTGCTCTTGCAACATTGTCGATTCATCTCTGAAGCAACCTCTGTTACTTGAGCATTTGGAAGAAGAACCAGGAAGCTTGGCGAGTCCATCAGCGAGAAGACACGAAGAAGGGAGTTCTTGCGTGAGATCTGCGCTGGGTGGAGCTCGGTGAGAAGTTTGCTTGAGTTCTTGCTGTCCTAAGTGCTCTGTAAGATCCTTCTTGTGTTTCATTGTGCTTAAAACTTTATCTCTGTTGAAACGCTGTGGAGAGGTTACTCCACCGAGAAGGAGGTTGCTTACTATCCAGATTTTCCGGAGCTTGATCTGCCGACGATCAAGGGATCGCCCACCTTAAGGGCACGCCAAGGAGTAGGGGCAAGTTATCCCCGAACCTTATAAATCCTCTTGTTAGCGTTTTGCATTTGTGCTTAGCTTAGGGTTCATTTCTGCATACTCTGTTTTCCTTTAGCTTCCGCTGTGCTACTAACATTTGAGGTGCAAAAAATCGATAAGTGCTAAAGTTTAAGTGTCTGACTATATTTACCCCCCCCCCCTCTCTAGCCATCCAAGTTCCAACATCCATGAGTTAAGTAGATGATTAAAAGTGCTATTATTGCACAAGGAAAAATAACATATAGCAACTAGGATAAATATATAAAAGTTTTCAAGTCTTGTAACTTGCCTATTATTTTGCACAAGAAAAACATATAGCAATTAGGGCACCCAATATTTGTCATTCTCTTCGACAATGAAACATTCTCTTCAAAATAAAACATTTAAAATTCATTAGATCAATGAAACATTCTCTTCAAAATAAAACATTTAAAATTCATTAGATCAATGAAACAGTTAAAATTCATTAGATCAAAAGGTTTAGTCTACCACTTGATCGAGGAACTTCTCTCAAATGAATACAATTACAAAGGTTATATCCATATTCTTCGATAAGAATTTCTATGAAATTTAACAAATAAAACATTGAAAGTTCCAGCAGAGTTAAATTGAAAATTTTCTAAACTTTGGCTCCAAATCCTTTTTCAAAAAGATTTGGGGCCAAAGTGATTTTTGCCTAGAAGGCATATAACTAAGTCTTTCAAATTGAAAATTCATGTTCACATTCTACAAAGAGCCAACAAACAATAGAATGATGATCATTACTACATCATTGGCGACAATAGCACCATATAAACTTTGATAAACAATTAAAACTTGGGAACTAAATTAGCAGTTATCTATGCCTGATCATTAAGGGGTCATAAATGCATTAGTATAACTATGTGCAAAAAAACTTATGTGATCAACACAATAAACAACAAAGAATTTACCTATATTTTTATTAGAAATAAGAAGATTCATGTAGTCTTGCTCATAAGGTGCTCATTAGTATAATGATTATTTGTAGTGATATAAAAAAATAAATTAAAAAATTAANGATTCAAACACTCAGGGAGAGTCAATGGAGGTCTTTCCTTGGAGCAGGTTTGTCCATTTGCCATCTCAGGTTGCAACAGTTGCTGGCGCTGTTGCAGCTGCTGACTGGGGCTAGGCTGAGGGAAGCTCAGAGAGTCTAGGAGAGCTCAGTGGTAGGCTGGTGGTTGGAGGTGAGCAGTTGGAGGCTGCAGTGAGATGACCTAGCAATCGGTGAGCTGAGACTTAAGGGCTTCGTGGCGAACAAGTCTCAAAAACGTTACAATTTGTGTTCTTGTGACATCTTGTATTGTGCTTGTGCGATTTGTTGATCCATCATCTTGAGCAAGCAACTGTGATTACTCTACTGTCTGAAGCAACCTTTGTTACTTGAGCATTTGGAAGAAGAACCAGGAAGCTTGGTGAGTCCATCAGCGAGAAGACACGAAGAAGGGAGTTCTTGCGTGAGATCTGCGCTGGGTGGAGCTCGGTGAGAAGTTTGCTTGGGTTCTTGCTGTCCTAAGTGCTCTGTAAGATCCTTCTTGTGTTTCATTGTGCTTAAAACTCTATCTTTGTTGAAATGCTGTGGAGAGGTTACTCCACCGAGAAGGAGGTTGCATTTTATTCGGATTTTCCGGGGCTTGATTTGTCGACGATCAAGGGATCTCCCACCTTAAGGGCACGCCAAGGAGAAAGGGTAAGTTATCCCCGAACCTTATAAATCCTCTTGTTAGCGTTTTGCATTTGTGCTTAGCTTAGGGTTCATTTCTGCATACTTTGTTTTTCCTTTAGCTTCCGCTGTGCTACTAACATTTGAGGTGCAGAAAATCGATAAATGCTAAAGTTTAAGTGTCTGAGTATATTCACTCCCCCTCTCTAGCCATCCAAGTTCCAACACTTCTCAACCAACTTGAAAATCTCACCATGGGAGAAAATTAAAAGGTAAGTGAACTCCATGGAAGATTCAAAGAAATCCTCAACGGCTTGCATTCCATCAATGAGAAGGTAGAGAACCGAGATCTTATAAGGTATATCCTCAAATCTTTCCCTAGGAATAATTTGTGGTCATCCATGGTGGATGCCTACAAGGTATCTAAGGACCTTTAATTATTAAGTTAGAAGATTTATTTTGTGAAATGGAACTACATGAGATTTCTAACCAAAGCCCAAAGGAGAAAGGTGTAGCTTTTGTTGCAGGTGACAAAAGAAAGAAGAAGGAGAAGAAGAAGGACAAGGAGGAGGAGAAGACCCACTATCACGTGGCTTTAGTAGCCTTAGAAGAGTCAAACAAGGAGAGTGGAGACGAATCAAGTGACTCCTCAACCGCGCCTTCATCATCATCGGATGATGAAGAGGTAATCTCTCCCGAGTTAGATAAATGCTATAGGACAATTGCATGTTTAACTAGTTTGCTCAAAAAATTTAAGAATAAGGTTAAATCATTAAGATTAGAAGTAGAGGAATTGAAAACACCTAAGGATCATGATGTTAATGATTTCAATGATAGGTTCCTTGAAAATGAAAATAAGGACTTGAGAAGCGAAATTGAAAACCTCAAGAATATTCTTGAAAAGTTTTCAATTAGCTCCAAAACTTTAGATATGATTCTAAATTCGTAAAAAGCGGCTTACAACAAGGTTGGTTTGGGTTACCAACCTAAAGAACCTGGTGTCATATCATTAATGTCAAGAACTCATTTTAGATCATCAAATGAGTCTAGGGTTCAAAAAGATAGAAAGAAATTGACTAAGGCGTGAGTGCCTAAGTCCTTCATTGTTGATGCATCAGGTCCCAAAATTTGGGTACCTAAAACTTCTATCTTTAGAATTGTATAGCACTAGTTGAGGGGGAGCATCTATCAACATGGGTGGTTGATATTGGGTGCTCCAAATAAATGATCGGGGGAAAATTATTTTTGGATACAAATTTACAATGTAAACATGCTTTGGGTTGATGATACGAACTTGAATTAGAAATATGAATTGCCTAGGATGTTTAGCCTCATTGTTGCAATTTATGGGTTACTGAAAATCTAGAATTTAGTCACTACATCAAAATTGCAGTTTCTTTTATGACATATCTTAGGCTTAAGTGTTACTTAATATTTTGGAGATGAACTTGGTGAGTATGCCATGATCTTACTGTTTGTGTGATTAACCTTAGTCTATGACATGCCAATTTTGGTTAAGAACAAGATGAACACATAGCTTGAACTGATCATTATAAAAATCTCACAAGGCATCACCAAACAAAGAGCATGAGCTTCAAAATTCACATGCTTAAGTTCTATGATCTAGTGATTTTTTGTATCAATCTAAATCAAGATTCTAGGACTTAAGATATATATACATGTATCCCCAACATCTAGCTCATCACATGTTTCTTTAACCATGACATAAACCTTGTATGTATGGGCTTTACTCTCAAGTTATATTGGAAATGATTTTCTTTGATATGGAAATATACATTTTGGTTAAGGGACCCCATGATTAGGATCAAATGGATTAAACCTGATTGTATTAGGGTTTAGAGTTGAAACAAATCTGTTTCTGAAACTGATTAGTTTCAAAAAACTTTCTGTGTCGAACCTAATCGGTCCACCGACCGATCAGGGATCCCTCTGATCGGTCTGGTGACCGATCAGATCAGGAAATTCCCTGTTTGGGTCAAATCTCCTCAGTCCAATCTCCACTTGTCGAATTATATCAGTTGAATGATCATACTACAAACAAATCTGATACAAACTAAGTACAATTGGAATATCCTAATCATACTTGGAGCAAATTTAATTCTGATTCGATACAAACCCGTGTTGAGAATTTTTAATATTCATAAGAAAGGGTTGTTTGAATCATGACTCATGTTCCTTGATGAGTAAACTTATGTCATGTTTCAGAAATTTTTCTGAAATATCTATTGTCTACACCCGTGTGGTCGTATGAGTTTTGGAAACTTCAATTGTTAATGTAGTTTGATCTTGAATGAATCAGAGTTACAGAAATTTTTCTGAAAACTGATCGTTCATAGATAAATCAGAAATTTTTCTATATCGATCATCAGTCTGATAGAGCTGCATTACTTACTTGTCATATGAAACATATACATGTTTGACCATGATATTATTCTGTATATGTTTTCATGTGCAATTCATAATTACCTTTGATCATTTTGGGTTTGGGGAGAGACCCTCGGTTAAGGGAGAGGTATATTTAAACTTAATAACCATACCCTTTTCAGTGATTGACAAAGGGGGAGAGAATGCTTGATTAAGTTTAGGGTTAATTATTGTAGGGGGAGGATCATGATTCCCTTACGATAATTGAATTGATTTCAATTGATCTAATACCTAAACTTAAATCGGGGTTGTCAAACAACAAAAAGGGGGAGATTATTGATGCAGTCTGGCCCGATTGTTGTTTTGGTGTTGCCAAGGATTTAAGTTTGGTTGAGTGAATTCAGATTAAGTCCTGGTCGGGGACTGGGCACAAAACCCTAGTGAGTGAAGCTAGGTTGAAATCCCAATAAGTGAAGCCGGGTCCTGATGAGTGAAACCAGGTGATTGAAATCCTAGTGAGTGGAGATAGATTGAAATCCCGGTGAGTGAAGCCGGGTCCTGGTGAGTGAAGCAGGGTCCTAGTGACGCCGGGTCCTGGTGAGTGAAAACCTATCTTCACTCACTAGGATGATTGAAATCCTAGTGAGTGAAGATAGGTTGAAATCCCGGTGAGTGAAGCCGGGTCCTGGTGAGTGAATCCAGGTGATTAAAATCCTAGTGAGTGAAGTTAGGTTGAAATCCCGGTGAGTGAAGCCGGGTCCTGGTGAGTGAAGTTAGGTGATTGAAATCCTAGTGAGTGAAGCTAGGTTGAAATCCCGGTGAGTGAAGCCGGGTCCTGGTGAGTGAAGCCAGGTGAATGAAATTTCGGTGAGTGAAGCCGGGTGACCGAAACCCTGGTGAGTGAAGCCAGGTCATAGCGAGTGAAGCTAGGTTAATTGAAACCCTGGTGAGTGAAGCCAGGTCCTAGTGAGTGAAGTTAGGTTGAATGAAGTCCCGGTAAGTGAAGTTGGGCACAGATTCTTGGTCCGGGGGACTAAGCACGAGTCAGAGAAGGCTAGGGAGTCATTCTCCTGACTTAGAGTTGAATTGGGAGTCGCTGGATCGGTCTGGTGACCGATCAGGGAGATTGGCATGAACTCCTGTTGTGGATCAGTCTGGTGACCGATCCAGAGAAGGTTGATCGGTCTGGTGACCGATCAGGGAGAGAACAGAAAGGTTTCTGTTTGACATCTGATCGGTCTGGTGATCGATCAGGGTGAAGTCAGAAGGGTTCTGTGAGGAACTTTGATCGGTTAGTGTGACCGATCAAATTGTCGCGAGGTTTCTCACTTGACCGATCAGGATGGATCCTGATCGGTCACCAGACCGATCAGGGAACAACCAGATCGGTAAGGTGATCGATCAGGGAGATTTGGCCTGCGAAGGCTGGGAATCCCAGCAACACATTGGATCGGTCCGGTGACCGATCCACGACCTGTGATCGGTCAGTGTGACCAATCATCAGAAGTCGCGATTTCCAGTTTCTCACTGTGGACCGATCAGGCTGGAGCCTGATCGGTCTGGTGACCGATCAGGGTCCTCTCTGATCGGACTGGTGACCGATCAGTAGCTGTAACTTTAATTCGAAATCGCTGTCAGACTTCTGATCGCGTCTGCATTTTCTCTGCTACCTGATGATATGATGTGATATTGTTTGATATGCATTTGCTAAGCTTCTGTTGGAGTGTGCAGACTTTACAGGGAGGATTCAAGCCAAGGAGGAGAGTCAACTGGGGACTTTCCGTTGAGCAGGTTTGTATGTATTCTCGTTTCAGGTCTCAACGGCTTCTGACACGCGGCTGGCAACTGACGGAGGCTTAGCTGGAGAGGTCTTCAGTGGACTGAGTACTCAGGAAGTCAGGGTGCTAGGCTGTAGCTCAGTGGATGCTGATGGAGAGCCTGGTGATGGGAGCAGGAGCTTAAGACGAAGCTGGAAGCAGAGGAGCGACAAGCGATGAACAGACAGAAAACTTGAGGAGTTTGGATGGGCTGGTTTTGTGCTCTCTGTTGCTTTGTGCTTGAGTGTTCTTGTTACATCTTTGTGAGCAATTCCTTCGAGAGTCTCGTGAGCTTATCTTGTATCCTATTGAGACGCTTGTGGAGAGGTTTCTCCACCGAGAAGGAGACACTGTTATATCCGGGGGCACCTGGGGCTTGATCTGCCGACGATCAAGGGATCGCCCACCTCACGGGCACGCTAAGGAGTATAGGCAAGTTATCCCCGAACCTTGTACATCACGGTGTTAGCGTTTGTTTGGTTTGCTCTTGTTGGTACCAGGTGCATGTTGACATGGATGCGGGTTCATAATTTTAAAATTAATTACGTGCAGCGGAAGGTTTAGCATAAATAATTTCTCAAATTATTTATCCACGCATCTAAGCATGCAACTTTATCTTGTGCAGACTTGATCATATATTTATAATTTTGCAGAAACATAAACTAATTTACGTATTACCTCGCGTAACTCGAAGGAAGGGACGAGATCCAACCGTAAGCGTCCCTTGGAAGCTCCGCCTCTATTCGCGTCCATGCCAAGTATCTTCGGGATGACTTCGCAAAGCCACGAGTTTCGTGTTCTCGAGAACTACTAGATACTCCGAGAATGCGACAAGAAAAACCAAGAGAGAAGTAATCACATCGAAAAACTCACTACCAAGGTTTGCCGGAATCACAATTCCGGCGAGAAGGAGGAAGATGACTTGCGCCCAATCCCAAGGTGATGATGGCTGGAGAGGAAGATCGTCCCAACGGAAAAACTTCATCGTCTCGGTGCTTCTCCTTGTGCTCACGGCAAGAAGAAGGGAGAAGAACCTTGTGGCCAGCCAAGAGGAAGAAGGGAGGAGTTGGAGAGAGCCCAGGCAAGAATACTTCGATTATTTTCTAAGCCTTGCCTTGGGTCCTTTATATAGTGGTCTCTCAACCATCAAGCCTCTCAAAAAAAAAAAAGACTTATTTCATCATGCCAAGTTTTATCATATTTTAATTCATGATAAAATCGACCAGGTTTCCTTTTTTCTTATGGAATAAATTTTCTTATCATGGTAAATCAATCCATGATTCATTTTATAAAATAAAATAAACCAATCCATGGTACATTTTAATTTCCATGAAAATTAAACCAAACCTTGATTTATTATATAAAAATTTATATCATCCATAATTTTATAAAACAAACCACACTTGGTTTATTTTATAAATTGAACCAAAAACTTAGTTCTCTCCCTTTGTTGTGGCCGGCCAAGCAAAGAGGATGGAGACCCTCTTTGGCCGGCCTATCCAAGCCACGCCCCAATGAATTAAACTTATTTAATTCATTTATTAAGTCTTCAAAAGACTTAGTCATTTTACGTTTCCGATGCGTCTCTGAAAAATTCAGATTTGACTTATCATTTAGCTTAACCAAACCTAATCTCTCTTGATTGGAAAATCCAATTTTCAACTCGTTTTAAATCCCTCGGAATACTCGTAGTGCGTGTGACTAAATAGGCTTTCGATTTATGTTGGCCGTCTATAATTAATCAATTATAGAACGATCATGAGTGACACCTAGTAGTACATCATGATCCTCAAATAATCGAAAGATCAACGGTTGACCTCAGAAACAATTCTGAAACCCTTCAGCAGCTATAATGAATCGTGCCTCATTCCCTTCACCATCTTATACCCACTTGGTTCAGGACACGGTCTATGTGTGTCAGTCCCCACTAGGCTGACTACATCACACCTAGCCCAAGTAACGTTTTCTCGTCCTACGGATTCTAATTACTCTCATGTATTTAAGAGATTCATACTCTGAACATGTCATGCTCTGGCCAGAGGCTTCGAGTAACAATCCGACGATAGGCCTTGGGTACATCTCCTCGCAAGGAGTGGTGAATCCTTTGTAGGCTGTTCAAACATCTTCGGGCACTTCGGCTTATACCCAATCATCCTGGGTCCACACCTCCTTGGAGATGTTTGCTTAAGATGTCAAAGTATAAGTTTCCATGACCAAGATGACTTGAACACCGCAAGTCAAAGAAACATCGCACTTAAGCTGCAGTAAAAACTTCATTGACATATCTATATGTAGACTACCATATGAAGTTTTACAGCCAGTCACTCCAATGAACTAGTTTCCTTAACTAGCATTCATGTTTATCTCCGGACATTCCAATGTCACCAGCCAGTGAGAATCAGCTGATTAGAGAATAACCCATGCTAGTCTCAACAGAATTGATAGTGTCCGTATTTATCAATTCATCGACTAGGGACAATTTCAATACTTCACAATTGCACATGTATAGTTAATCACTAGTTGTGAATTCATCATAAATTCTCTCATGCTGTGAATTGTATTGCGGACATTCAGTAAATGAGTTTAAGATCTCAATCAAATACATAAACATGTATACTCAAATAGTGAATATTCATTTATTAAAATAAATGATTACAATCATAAGGCGATTGCCTTAGGACATTTTTCTCATATCACTTACAGCTCTTCCTTCTCTGTTTTGCTTTCTATGTTTTATTTCCGTTGCTGTTATCACTGATCGTAGAGAAGTTCAAAGAGCAAGTAGTTTAGTGTCTGGCTACATTCACCCCCCTCTAGAGCAAGTAGTTTAGTGTCTGGCTCCTAGAGCTCCCCCTTGAGCTATTAGCCTTAGCCACCTCCCTAGGTTGTTGGGACCGGGTGCATATTGACATGGATGCAGGTTCGTAATTTTAAAATTAATTACGTGCAGCGGAAGATTTAGCATAAATAATATCCCAAATTATTTAACCACACATCTAAGCATGCAACCTTATATTGTGTAGACATGATCATACTTTTAAAATTTTACAGAAAGTAAACTAATTTACTTATTACCTCGCGTAACTCGAAGGAATGGACGAGATCCAACCGTAAGCTTCCCTTAGAAGCTCCGCCTCTATTCGCATCCACGCCGAGTTTTCTTCGGGATGACTTCGCAAAGCCACTAGTTTCGTGCCGACAAGAACTACTAGATTCTCCAAAGGCACGACAAGAATACCAAGAGAGAGAGATGGGAAGACTAACCACCAAACGAAGAACGGAATCAAAATTCCGAGGAGGAAGGAGTCGCGCCGTCGCGCCCGCTTCTTCTTCTTCTCACGGTAGCTGCTTGGTGGATGATGCTCACGGCAACAAAGGGAGTGCCTCTAGGGCCGGCGGCACTAGAGGAGGGAGAGAGAGGGAGAGAGAGAGAGAGGGCTTATTCTTTGATCTCTTAGATTAATTTCCAAGCCTGGCCTTGGTTCCTTTATATAGTAGTCTCTCAATCGCCAAGTCTCCTTTTTATGGAATAAATTTTCATAAGAAATTTATCATATAAATTTTTCTATGAATTATTCCATCATGCCAAGTTTTTATCATAATTTAATTTATAATAAAAACAACCATGTCTCCCTTTTTATTATGGAATAAATTTTCACAAGAAATTTATTATATAAATTTTTCGTATCATGGAAAAATCAATTCATAATTGATTTTATAAAATAAAATAAACTATTCAAAGTTTATTTTAATTTCCATGAAAATAATAAACCAAACTTTGGTTTATAAAATTTATATATATTATCCATAATTTTATAAAACAAACCACACTTGGTTTATTTTATAATTTGAACCAAACAATTTGGTTCTCCACTTTTAATGTGGCCGGCCAAACAAAGAGGGTGGGGACCCTCTTTGGCCGGCCAAACCCAAGCCTATACCATACGAATTAAACTCATTTAATTCGTCCAATAAGTCTTCAAAAGACTTAGCCATTTTATGCTTCCGATGCGTCTCTGAAAAATTCAGATTCGACTTATCTCTCATGATCGAAAAATCCAATTTTCAACTCGTTTTAAATCCCTCAGATTACTCGTTGTGCGTGTGACTAAATAGGCTTTCAATTTATGTTGGCCGTCTATAATTAACCAATTATAAAACGATCATGAGTGACACCTGGTAGTACATCATGATCCCCAATTAATCGAAAGATCAACGGTTGAACTCAAAAATTATTCTGAAACCCTTCAGCAGCTACAATGAATCGTGCCCCATTCCCTTCACCATCTTATACCCACTTGGTTCAGGACACGATCTATGTGTGTCAGTCCCCACTAGGCTGACTACGTCACACCTAGCCCAAGCAATGTTTTTCTCGTCCTACGGATTCTAGTTACTCTCATGTTTCTGAGAGATTCATACTCTGAACATGTGATGCTCTGGCCAGAGGCTTCGAGTAACAATCCGACGATAGGCCTTGGGTATACATCTCCTCGCAAGGAGTGGTGAATCCTTTGTAGGCTGTTCAAACATCTTCGGGCACTTCGGCTTATACCCAACCATCCTGGGTCCACACCTCCTTAGAGATGCTTGCTTAAGATGTCAAAGTATAAGTCTCCATGACCAAGATGACTTGAACACCGCAAGTCAAAGGAACATCGCACTTAAGCTGCAATAAGAACTTCATTGACATATCTATATGTAGATTACCATATGAAGTTTTACAGGCAGTCACTCCAATGAACTAGTTCCTTTAACTAGCATTCATGTTTATCTCCGGACATCCCAATGTCACCAGCCAGTGAGAATCAGCTGATTAGAGAATAACCCATGCTAGTCTCAACAGAATTGATAGTGTCCGTATTTATCAATTCATCGACTATGGACAATTTCAATACTTCATAATTGCACATGCAGAGATAATCACTAGTTGTGAATTCATCACAAATTCTCTCATGCTGTGAATTGTATTGCGGACATTCAGTAAATGAGTTTAAGATCTCAATCAAATACATAAACATGTATACTCAAATAGTGAATATTCATTTATTAAAATAAATGATTACATTCATAAGGCGATTGCCTTAGGACACTTCTCTCACAATACTAACATAGGTGACTCAACAAATGCTAGACCACATCGGAGTACCTCCGGTGACTCTTGGTCTACAACCCTAACATTCTTAACCTTAGACCTCTTGTCCTTAGTTAAGACCTTCTTTTTGCTTTTAAATGACATCCCTTGCCATTCTTGGACTTTCCCTCCTTGCCATAGGTATATGCTACCCTAATATATTTATTTTCATTGGTATCGGAGAACTTAGATCGGTATCCTAACCCTGATCTATCATTGTTGGGTTTTTGACTACCAAACACCATACCTAAACCCTCAGATTCAATAGTAAATCTATCTAGGATCTTTTCTAATTTCTCAAGCTTTGCCCTTAAAACTTGATTGTTTCCTTTCTAGGTTCTTAAAACTAGAATCAACATGTCCACTTTGGACATTCCTAGACTTACCCATCCTAGGCATGTGTAGCCTTCTTGGGGTTAATGTCTTGGTCCTTATGTCTAATGGTCTTGGATTTATCATGATGCATGATTTTCCTAGGGTTTTGATCTACAATATTAATCCTACTCCTTGTTGGTGCAGAAAGCACCCAAGTCGAACCTGAGTTTTGATAATGGCAACAGGGCTCAAAAGTTAAGTCTTACTTGTTATCTAACATGTTACTCTAGTGTACAGGGTAAAAAGCCCTAGCAAAGGAATGCTAGGCACTGGCGAAGGAATGCCAGGGTAAAAAGCCTTAGCGTAGGACTGCTAGGCACTGGCGAAGGAATGCCAGGGTAAAAAGCCCTAGCGAAGGACTGCTAGGCGCCAGGCGAAGGACAGCTTGGGACTGAAGCCCTAGCGAAGGAATGCTAGGCACCGGGCGAAGGACAGCTCGGTATCCAAGACCTGGCAAAGGACCGCCAGGCAAAAGTCCAACCAGAGGAGCGGTTGGCATCAGGTACATTCTCCTGAGAGGAGTAGGTGAGGACGCGTTCCCCGTCGAGGGAACAGTAGGCGTCGGTTCGACCTAAGACTCAATTTAGGAGACCCAAAGTCAGAACCAAGACAGCTAAGGCTGTATAAAAATTAATATTTACTACTTTTTGGACTAACCCTGGATGCAGGACCGAAGTACTGAGTGTATGCAGCTCAGAGAGCCTTAAAGGAGTGAGGCAGAAGCTGAGCAGGGCGCCCCGGATGTTCCGGGCGCCCCCAAGGTGAAGACCAAATAGCTGGAGCAACATCCGCTTCGACAGTTGACTGTCGGGGCGCCCCGGATGCTCCCGGCGCCCCCATCGCGCGGGCGCCCCGCATGCTGCGGGCGCCCCCAGCGCCAACTACCGAAGCAGCTCCCCTCGAAGCCAGCAGATCAGAAGGAGACCCGGTCAACCCGGGCGCCCCCATCGTTCAGGGCGCCCCCGTCAAAGCTTGATCTCGAATTTTAAGGGATCAGAGCTGACCGAGACGGAGGCGGATCGGTTGACACGTGGGGGGCGCCCTCGACGTTCCGGGCGCCCCCAGGGCCTATAAAAGGGCCCTCGACCCCAAGGCTTGAAACAACGAATTCTTTCAACGCTTCTACGCTCTTCTGCTTCCGCGCTCTGCTCCGGCAACCTCCCGACTCAAGATACAAGCGCCGACGACGTCCTACTGCTGCGGAAAAAGTAATCTACATCGGACGTCGGTAAAAAGAAGAGCTCAATTTCAGTACAGTACTTAAATTGTAATTCCATTTCTGTAATTGTATTTTACGCGATTATAGTATTGCCCGCAGTAAACGGTCAGCGACCGTGGGCCTTGGAGTAAGAGTCGACCTAGGCTCCGAACCAAGTAAAAATATCTGTGTTTGCGTGTTTTTGTTTTTAATCTTCCGCTACGCATTCTCTTTTCAAATCCGAACGCTTTCCGATATTCACCCCCCCCTCTATCGGTTCTCTCGATCCAACACTCCTATCATGATATTTAAATCCAAAGTTATGCATAGGTAAATAATTGACATTATTTCTAACATATATGGAGGAATTTGAATTAAATCTAAAGTTAGGGATTACCTCCCTTACCCTTGTAGCTCCCCCTTGACTTGAGCTCCACTTCTTTTCCAATTTCTTCAAGTGTGTCAATTTCTTGATTTCTCCTTTCTTTGGGCACTTGTTGTGGTAGTGTCCATGCTCACCACACGTGAAGCAAATTATATGCATCTTATCCTTCTTTGCTCCATCCCTACAACTCATGATATATTTGGGTGTCCCTATTATAATCGGAAATAGAAAGTCTAGCCATTTTCAATCTTTGATCGGCAAAATTAATAAGAGACTAATGGGATGGAATATCCAAAGGCTAACATTTGGAGGTCGTTTGCTTCTAATCCAAAGTATCTTATCATCCATTCCATTTTTTACCTTGCAGGTTCTACTTCCTCCCTTGACGGTCTTACATCATATTGAAATGATATTTGCAAATTTTTTCTGGGGGATGTCTAACTCAAAAAAGAATTTTCATTGGATTGCTTGGTCTAATATTTGTAAACCTAAGATGGAGGGAGGACTAGGTATCAGGAAATTATCAGATATTGGCACAGCCACGACAATGAAGCTTTGGTTTAGGTTTCGGGAACAGAGCACCCCATGGGCAGTTTTTCTTTTAAAAATGTATTGTCGATCATCTCCTCCTTCTGTGGTTTTGGCTAATTGGAGGGCTTCTCCTTGTTGGCGTCGCCTCATAAAAATAAGATGTTTAGCTGAGGATAAAATTGGTTGGTCTCTTGTTAATGGTGAGATAAATTTTTGGTTTGACACTTGGCTCGATCAAGGTCCAATATATCAAATTTGTGAGGTAGTGGAAAACTTAAACTGTAAAGTGATGGATTTCTCTAGCTTACAAGGCTGGAACATACCCAAGCTATTAAATACTGTCCCAGCTAATATTATGGAAGAGATATTGGAGCTTAACGCACCTAAGTGGAACAATGATGCTATAATTATGGGGGAAGACATAAATTACCGTGACTGTATCCTTTGGAAACCAGCTTTGGATGGCAAGTTCACATTAAAGTCAGCTTGGAATTATATCAGAAACGCGCAACAGCCTGCTGAAATCTGGAGAGCTTGTTGGAGTAAAATTCTTTCTCCAAGCATCTCGATTTTTGTTTGGCGTTTTTTACAAAGGAAGCTTCCATTAGATGAAATTTTACAGCAAAGAGGAGTGGAGCTTGCCTCTAAATGTCAATGCTGCAATGAAGTTGAATCTTGGGATCATTATTTCTTCACGGGCCCAGTTGCTAAGGTTGTTTGGAGGCATTTTTCTCAATTATTTGGGGTGGATAGATATCAAATTTTATTATGTTGGAAAAGTGGAAATTCTTGGTCAAGTGATGGTCATATTAAAGAAGCGATTCCTTTGCTGATTTTTTGGCATTTATGGTGTTATAGAAACGATGCTAAGCATCGAGGCATCAGGCCTTCAGCTAATAGAATTATATGGAAGATCAGCTCATATATGCAGTTAGCTATAGAAGCAGGACTGATCAAGAAATTTCAGTGGAAAGGTTATAGTAAGGCTATGGGGGACATGGGTTATCAGGTGGTTAATAGAGTGGTTAATGATATCACAATTGTGTACTGGAAAAGGCCAAAATATGGTATTTATAAGGTGAATACAGATGGGTCTTCAAGAGGTAACCCTGGTCCTGCATCATATGGTGCTATCATAAGAAATCATGAGGGTCGGATTTTATTAGCAAAGTATGGCTATATTGGTATTGCTTCAAATGTTACAGCTGAACTTACTGCTATATTAAAAGGGTTGGAATTATGTTTGCTCAAGAATTTTACTCCCATCTGGCTTGAATCGGATTCTTTAGTTGCTTTAAAAATGCTTAAATCTGATTTGGTCCCATAAAAATTTCGGAAGCTGATCACTAAAATTAAAGATATTTTGAGCCAACATAAGGTTTGGCTCACTCATACGTTTAGGGAGGCAAATTCGGCTGCTGATTTTCTAGCAAATCAAGCTCATAGTTCTTCTGTTGAAAGAATTTTGGGAGTTGATGATATTGATAAGATACTTTTTGGCATTTGCAAATTAGATAGATTAAACATGTCATACATCCGTTTGGCAAAAAAAACTGTGGAGGATTCTATTCTAAAGCAAAAAGTTGGGATACAAAGCTCATCCTTCGGCTCATTCGATTTGGCTGAACCTGGTTTTTAGATTCCTATTGTTCTGATGCTTTGGTTTCTGCTAAGATCAGTGTTGATATATTTCCTATCATATTTAGGTTGAAATGATTATCATTCTGATATACTGATTTTAACCTTCTTTTAGCCAGTGTGATGTTCTTTTAATTTTGTTCACAGAACTGGAGTCTGAAATTCCAGTCTGTCTTCAGAATATTTGGCAGCCTTATGCAAATGTTGGCTTTACTTTTGGATGCTTATACCTCAATTAGTTTGTTGCCGGTTTTATAATTATCAAGTTCAAAGTCACTTTGTGTTCGTTTTTTATAGAATATGTTTTCAGATTTGGTTTCCTGAGCTGTTTATTGAAGACGAGTTATGGAGGTTCTGTCAGTAAAAGGGTTCTTTATAATTGTTTCTATGGCTTTCTTATGGGCATCTTTTGAAACTTTGGTATTATTTAAGTGATCATTCTTTGGATATTCCCTGGTTGGCAGCTGCAAGTTTGCTGTCAGACAAAAATGAGTCGCCTGTGATTGCTGGAAAGCTGTTTCCAGAAACATAATAGCTTTAAAGCTGTATCTGTGTGCAGAGAAGACATCAGAGATTTCTGTAAAAATCAGTTCTGTCATCGCTTGTCTGCCCCCGAATTGTTTGGTCAATCTTCATTTGTCAGGCATTCCTAATTGTGTAGTTGCAAAGATGTAGTTGCAAAGATTTATTGTCAAATTCTTACCAGTTTGGTTTCTGTTCCTGCGTAGTTCCAAAAGGAAGATAATTTCTTAAGGGTTTTGCACTCAAGTGTTCATCCCCGGAAAACATGGAAATTCCTCAAGGCAATTCAGTTAGAATGTAGATATTATCAATGTTTAAGTGGTTGCCTTGTATATGAGTTTTTCAATTCTTTATCTCAATGCTTAATGTGTAATTTCAGTTGTTCCTTGACTGTATTCTCATTTTTAGAGGGTTAGGCTTGATCCCCTCTCTAAAAATGGGTTTTCCTCTTCTTGAAATAAGATCCTTTCCTTTCCAAAAAAAAAAAAATCCCTACAACTCATGTTAGTTTTCAAATCATTTGAATTGAGTTTAGGGTTTATCTCCTTTTTCTTACCCAATGGGCACTTGTCCTTGTAGTGTCCCTTTTGATTGTACCCAAAGTAAATTATGTGCTCCTTTGACTTTGCTTTGGTGCAGGTGGAAGCTTCTTCTTGCTCCGGCTGAGGATGGTCTCTCCTACCCCTCAATTCTTGAAGTGGAGACCTCTTCTTCCCCCTTTGATAAAGTGGATGATTGTTCAATTCCTTGTGCCACTTCACTTGAAGAGATGGATGAATTTTTTTCCTCTTTCTTCTCATCTTCGGATGTTGAGCTTCTTTCCCCATCCTATTTGTCCTTTTTCTTTTCTTGGGTCATTAAGCTCATTTCCTTGGGTTCTTCTACCACTTGAGTTTGTGTAGGGGTTTAATGTAAAGCTATCATCATGCTCCATAGCTCGTGGGCATTTTTGTATTGACCTATACCACTAATTATATCATTAGGCAAAACCTCAAATAATATTGAAATTACCTTCTCATTTTCCTTTGACTGTATTTGTTACTCCTTGGTCCAATATCTTGGTCAGAGTTTCTTCCCATGCTTATCCTTCGGAGCTTCAAATGGATATTTTAGTGCGATCATTAAATCCCAATCCATATTGAACCATACCTCTATCCGCATCCTCCAATAATCAAAACTTTCGCGGTCATAGGGAGGTGGAACATAGATGTCGTCCCCTAATCTTTCTTCGAGTGTCATTTCCTCTAGCCTTTTGCACTCCCGACGGTTAGTCCGTAGACGAGCAACCCCGGCTCTGATACCACTTGTTAGGACATTGTCGTTTGCTAGAGGGGGGTGTGAATAGCAATTTTCGATTTTCTCTTCCTACAATGATAGTTTGCGCAAGCGGAAATACCAATAACAAAATTAAACAATCGCTAACATCAAACTTTTACGTGGTTCGGAGATAAAGTTCCTATTCCACGGCTGTCCGTAAGGTGGACGATCCTGATCTGTCGGTGGATGACTCCCCGGAAGACCTCCGGCTAGCTCGTGTAGCTCTTTGTGGGTGGAGAAACCTCGTCACAACCCGAACAACACTCATGAGCTCTTAGACTACTAATTGACCTTTAACCAAAGTCAATTTCGTCAAGAACTCTCAGCCAAAACTGAGCCCCTTTAAATAGTGCTCTTGGCTGATATGACTGTTACCAGTCGACTGCTCCAAGGCCAGTCGACTGGTCCCACTTGAATTCGACTGTTGCAACTCCAACATTCAAATTTCCAGCCACCACCAGTCGACTGCCCCAAGGTCAGTCGACTGACCACCAGTCGATTACCCCATTTGCAATCGATTGATCTTTCTGTGGCATATACCAGTCGACTGATCAAGCATCAGTCGATTGTCAACCCTCTAAGCCTAGGGTTTTCCTTCTCGAATACAATTCTCTCAGCACTCGAACCCTCACAACTCAGTCAACTCTTCATCCAGCAGCCTCGATCTATTGCTTTCAAGCCCTCTTCGACTTTGTCTCTCATCCCTCAGATGCGCACACAAGCTCTCATCTTGCTTCCATGCCATCCTTCACGTATACCTCGAAGTCCGCTTCCCTCTGCTCATCGTCCCTGCTCTATCCACAGTCCCTCAGATGCGCACACAAGCCCACGGCTTCCCTCCATGCCATCCTTCATCGGTCCCGAAGCCGTCCAACTAAGTCCATGTGTATCCTGCAAACCTAAACACTTAAATACACATATCAAATACAAGGGTGAACCTAACTTAAACCCTTTGCCCAAACATTAAAACACATGGTCACTCCGGACCATAGATTGCCCCAACAGGATAGGGGAAGAGGGAGGAACCTAAGGCCTCCCCTAAGGCTCCCTCTACTCCCTTCTCATCCGAGATTATAGAAGACCCCATGCCGAAAGATCCGCTCAAGGAGTACATCCACTGGTTCAACCGGGTGGCACAAGATGTGCCCAGTGCGACGTCAAAAATCCTCGTCAGTGCCTGTACCCAAGGGCTCTCGGAAGGGGATTTTTTCTGATCATTGGTGAAGAAGCCACCCGCCAGCTTCGATGATCTGCTGGGGCATTCGGTCAAGCACGTCAACGTGGAGGAGGTGCAATTTGCTCATCGCAAGGAACCAGTCGGAGTCCCCCCCTCAAGCTGTTACCCAGTGCGAAATAAGGGAACCCCCAGCTCCAACCCGAGGAAAAGACCTTCACCCGGGGAAGGGCCAGTGGGCTGGTAGACAGAAACTGGTCGAGACAATGGACACCGAGCAGCCAGAGCCACTGATGAAGTACTGCGGATTCCACGGCAGTACTACGCATTCTACTGAGGAGTGTCATGCCTTGAAGAAATAATTGAGTGAAGAGGCAGACCTTAAACCTCGGAGGAAGTGGAAGAAGATGGGGTATCACAGGAATTCCCCTCGGCGAAGCTGTTTTCCTAGATGGAGGCAGTCAGGAGAAAACGAAACCCGACACTGATCTCGGTCGAGGTCAAGGGGAATGAGTCGGGGGCCTGCACCTTGCAGGTCTCCCTCCTTGGAAAGAGACCCCAGGAAGGGTAAGGCCCCTGCACGCGACCCACCCTCTGGATATGTGGGAGTAATCTCCGGAGGAGATTCCCATCGGGCAAGGAAGTCCAACACCCAGCGTCTAGAGAACTATGCAATTGGGATGAGCCGGAGCCAGGATCACGACCCTATGATCTCATTCGGCCCCGAAGACTTGGATTAGGTGAAAGCTCCCCATGAAGACGCCCTGGTAATCCTTGCCCGCATCGCCAACTATGAGGTCAAGCGCATCTTCGTGGATACAGGAAGTTCCGTGAACATCCTATACAAGGCTGCTCTGGATCAGATGCAGATCGACGAGGATGAACTACTTCCGGTCTCGACCCCGCTGTTCGGCTTCACCGGGTATCGAGTACAGCCGATAGGGCAAATCAACTTATCGCTATCATTGGGCAGCGACCTGCCCGAGAGGACCAGGAGGACACCCTTTTTGGTCGTGGATGGTCCCTCATCCTACAACACCATCTTGGGCCACCCGACCCAGGCGGTGGTCTCTGTCTACCACCAGAAGATAAAATTCTCGGTATGCGACCGAGTGGCTGAAGTCAAAGGGAACCAACTGGTGTCTCGACGATGCTATAGTGGGGAAGTCAGATTGGCATCCCGAAAAAATCCAAGGGCGCATGAAGGTTAATTGGAGGAAGCGGCCATTCATAGGAGGACAGGGCCAAAAAGCTCAAGAGGCCAAAGCAGACCAACTGTCTCTAACCCTGTCACCCCCGGTAAGATTTGTGTGGCCATACTATGCACTCGCCTGTATATTTTTGCTGCCTTGCAGTGAATTCGTGAAATAAAGGAACGTGTCATCACAAAAGTGTCAGTACATCTGACAAAACCCTAATGTCACGCGGTGCTGCGAATGCCCGGGGTACTTAGGCTTGGTCTGGGTACTACGGACGCCCGACCAAGAAACAAAAACTTTAATACCTCGCGGTGCTGGGATGCCTGGGGTACTTAGACTTGGTTTGGGTGCTACGGACGCCCAATCAAGAAACAAAACCCTAATACCTCACGGTGCTACGGATGCCCGAGGTACTTAGGCTTGGTCTGGGCGCTACAGACGCCCAACCAAGAAACAAAACTCTAATACCTTACGGTGCTGCGGATGCCCGGGGTACTTAGGCTTGGTCTGGGTGCTATAGACGCCCAACCAAGAAACAAAACCTTAATACCTCACGGTGCTGTGGATGCCCGGGGTACTTAGGCTTGGTCTAGGTGCTACGGACGCCCAACCAAGAAATAAAACCCTAATACCTCGCGGTGTTGTGGATGCCCGGGGTACTTAGGCTAGGTCTGGGTACTACGGACGCCCAACCAAGAAACAAGATCCTAATATCTCGCGGAGCTGCAGATGCCGAGGGTACTTAGGCTTGGTCTGGGTGCTATGGACACCCAACCAAGAGACAAAACCCTAATACATCACGGTGTTGCGGATGCTCTGGGTACATAGGCTTGGTCTAGGTGCTACGGATGCTCAATCAAGAAACAAAATTTTAATACCTCGCGGTGCTGCGGATGTCCGAGGTACTTAGACTTGGTCTGAGTGCTACGGACGCCCAAAAAGTCTCCTTTCAATAAACAAACTCCCTCCCTTATATAATGGGAGCAAGCGAATAAGATTACAAAAACATGCATGAAAACAATTAAGAGTACCAATGCATGCATGCAAGTCATTAGGAGTTCATATGCATGTATGCAAGCAATTAAACCACTTTGCAAATCAAAAACTCAATAAGTTTCTATACTTATTTATTTAGTGTATGAATGAGTTCTCATACTTATTTAATGCATGTGCGAGTCTCTATTCTTATTTAATGGTTGAGCAAGTCCCATATTTAGTGTTCTACCAATTGTCATGCAAGTTGAGCCATGAACGGATAAGCTTGATCACATGGATGAAATCTTGATCGACACTTGGACTTATCTTAATCTCACTTTTCCTATAATTAGCCCAATGTTCTTTGGTATCAAGGCAATAGGCACACACTGACACGACTATAGTGTGAAGCATGAGTTGTTGACACGACCCTATCATATTCTATTCTAAGCTGTGAGTTGAGAATACGAATAGTATATTAGTGCAATCGACCCAGTTTTGATGTATGTATCAATAAGTTTAAGTTAGAATTTTATATTAGTTTGATGTGTGTTAAGTCTGTAGAACTTGCTGAAACACACATGGGAGATCTTATCCTGTGTGCTTGGGTCCTTGAGTCGGTTAAGGATTGTGCATTCGAGGGATCGCTAGACAAGGAGCAACGGAGTGGAGCTACGGGAAGCGGACTTCAAGGCATACGAGAATGATGACATGGAGATGAGTCATGGGCTCGTATGCATCTGAGGGACGAGAGCCAAAGGAAGAGGGCTTCAAAGGGCGACTCCGAAGAGGATGAGAGTGAGTGTGTAAAAGTAGCAATCGACTGGTAGGGACACCAGTCGACTGATCTTTCTGTGAGGTGAGAATAACAATAACAGTCGATTGACCTGAATGACAGTCAACTGATCTTTCTGTTGGGTTGGACAGAATGTAGTAGTCGACTGGTCTGGGCACCAGTTGACTGGTCTGTTCAAAAAATAGTAGTTTGGCTAGCCATTGGCTAAGCACCTGTTGATTGGGGTTGGATCCAATTGATTGGTATCGGGGTTGGGTTGTTTTGTTAACAACTCTCTCCTCTATTTAAAGAGGAGCTTGAGACTTGAGAAGGTTTAACTGTTCTATTGTGAAAGATCCTTGCTCAAGTGCTCAAGCTTCCAAGTTTACTCTCTTCCTCCTAACCTTAGTTTTCATCTTGTAAAGAGGAAAAAAAATTTGTGAAAGGTTGTTCTCCACCGAGAAGGAAAAAGCATTAGCCGGAGATTGCCGAGGATTGATCCACTGAAGGATCAAGGGTTCATCCACTTCAAGGATACGTCGTAGAGTTGGAGCAAGCAATCTCCGAACCACGTAAAGATTTTGTATTAGCATTGATTTCATTGTTTCTTTCATTTCCGCTATGCATACTACTAACCTTGTAGGAAGAAATACGAATTATGGGAATCGAGCTATTCACCCCCTCTAGCCAGCATCCGATCTTCTATATAATATAGGGTTATTTCCTTAAATTGGAAGAAGTCTCAAGTGCCCTATTAGGTTTTCATCAGTGGAGAAAACTAGTGATAAGATTTCTCAAAATGAAGAGCTCATGATGAGAGGTAACCAAGAACGTGAGAGAAGCAAGTCTTCATATGGGTTAGGTAACAAATTAAAATTATTTTTTTTTTCAATTTCCCAAAAAGTTGGATTGCACGAGATGAAGCACCACTCTTAAAAACTAATTCTTGTATTCATGAGATATGTTACAAGGAGACTATTACAAAGAGTAATAGAACTTCACATGAGGGGAAAATTGTCTCTCTTGTTATAGAATAAGAAATGTAGAGAAGAAGAAGCTTGGTAAGCTTTTTGTAGAAAATAAAAAAAATAGAATTTCTTGTTTATTGAGTGACATGCAATTTTAATATTCTTTTGGCACAATAATGGCCAATTTCAAAAAAAGAAACCGAAGACTTTCAGTGTGTTACTATGTCGTGATACCCAACTGTACCACGATACCATTAGTTTGATTATATTCTTAATTTTTATTTTAAATAACTTAAATTTTTAAAAAGCTAATCAAACTGAACTTCTAAACTCAGTCGATTAATTTAGTTTAACTGGTCTTTCGCTCATCTCATATCTAGCATTTTAAATGGCATCGCATGAATTCTAATTAGGTCCATTCAAAAAATTTGACGTCTAAAACAATATCGCCTACACTTGAACTATGACCATTTGGAACATTTATAGGATCTATAAGAAAACTTCTAGCCCATTCAAAAAACTTCTGGGCCATTTGAAAATTTTTTAGATGCAAAATAAGCACTCGAACTTAAATCGAAGACCGACAGTGTGTCAGATTGACATGATAACCAACTACACCACGATATCATTAGTCAAATGAGGTTTTTAATTTGTTTATTTGATTAATTTAAATTTGTAAAAAGTTAGTCGAACAAAACTTTAAATTCAATCGGTTAATTTAGTTGAACTAATTTTTGCTTACCCTATATGCAACCTTCTAAATAGTATTGCTTGAACTCCAATTGACTCATTCAAAAAATTTGTGAGCTAAAACGGTGTCGCAAAGTGCAGCCTAGTCAAAAAAAAAAAATTATGGAACCTATAAAAAAAAATGCAGCCTATTCAATAACATTATGGGCCAATTTTAAAAATTCATAAAATAAAATTGGCATCGCCCAGACTCGAACCGGAGATCTTCAGTGTGTTAGACTGACGTGATAACCAACTACACCACGACACCATATCCAATTCTATTCTAAATATTTAATTTAATTAATTTAAAATTTTTAATTCAATTTAACTTATATTTTGATCAATCCACATCTAATGTTCTAAATGATTCTGTTTGAACTCCAATTGAGTACATTCTAACACCCTGTTTAGAAACCTTTTAAGTAATGAATTGGAATTCAATTCCGGTCGGAATTGAATTTCATCCGGAATTGAATTCCAATTCTCATGTTTGGAATGAATTGTAAAAACTGAATTGAATTAAATTCAATTGTTATACTTTTACGATTTTATCCTGCGAGGATGGAGCCGGAGGAACTTTAATTTGTTTGGTGAGGGGGCGATTTGATAATTTAATTTGTTCAAGTGAATTCCTTTCACAAATCACATGTATTTAGATGTGATTTGTTTTGAAGGGTTTGAAAGGAATTGAAATTCAATTCCTTAGCAATTCCTTCCTGAAAATTGCTACCAAAGGATGGAATTAAATTTTAATTCCTAAAGAAATTCTAATTTCTTCCTTTCCAAACAGGATGTAAATGTATTTTGTTTTTTTGATCTCGAAGATCCTTCCAAGATTTAATTCTTATCCCTACAGTTATTCATTTGCATAAGTGATTATTATTCTATGAATTTTATTCATAAAATTTGACAAGAAAATCAATATTTTATCATTTTTATATTTCCAAGTATTGAAAGAAAGGTGATAATCATTTGTAATATACTTCAAGAGCTTTTTTTTTTAATTTAATATGAATTTTTCAAGAGAAATAAATTTTTTGACTATATAACCTATCTAATCTGTCTTCGATTTGGGATTTCGACGAGATGGCGTGCGGGACATTCAGGTTCGGCCCCGCTCCCCTCCCACCCCCATCACATCACGACTTGTTATTGCCTCACCCGTTCTGCCACGTGTCGGCACCTTAGATAATTATGAAGCATATCTTTGAAAAAAGTTGATTCTAATTAGAAAAATTCTAAGTTGCTATTGGTACGACGCAAAGCTAATAGTAACTTTATTCTTCGAAATAAAGATGTTACTTTGGATACTTTATAAATATATTTGATAAAGCTTTGTTTTATATAATTCTTTATCAACTTAAATAATATCATCTATTTTTTTTTACATGTAGGTGGAAGAGCATCTAATTTGGAGCATAATTATGACTACTAATCTTTTGTTTACATATACACTTAATTAATTTGGTTGAGTAACTATAAAGAAGAATAATTGTAATTAATTAGGGAATAATGAGTTCAAGACTAGGTAATTATTCATCCGTCTTCAAGTTAATTATTCTTTTGTAATAGTCGGTGCTTTTGTAATAGTTTTGTTGCATAATAATAATTCTTATGATTATTTTGATTAAAGAGTGCGTGATGACGCGATTGGCATCGTGATATTTTAATAGTTAAATTATATTTTTTTTATTAGTAAATTATTTTTTTCCCTAAATAGTGAATTGTGAATGAAAAATATGATTAAACCTGGATATGTAACAATTTTAGTTAAAAGACTAATTTTATTTAAAATATTTCGTGGTGTTTTATCAAAGTTAGGTGTATGCATGCATTGAACCACCAATAATTCTATTGTTGTATTTATAATAATATAAAGTTCAGATCAAGTGTATTTTTCAATGTTTTAAGATAAAAAATTTGATGATTAAAAAACAAAATGTTTAAAGTGATAAGGAATCTAATTTAGATAATGCAACAGCATGGAATCCACCGTCAACAAGTACCTTACTCACCAGCCACGCCTGATCCATTTAATTTAGCAAATTAGTTCAGTTCCACGAATCTAGACGTAGATAATTAACGTTAGATTTTGTTTTCTTAAGATAGAAAGTCATCATATACCGCATGAGCGATGAAGGTAGCACGTCGAACAACACTGACTCATTTAATTACCTTATCAAGTTTAATATATACAATTTAACTCGTTTATAATATAGCAGTTTTCATCAAAATTATTAGTAATTTTTTATTAAAATTGCTACATTATTTAAACATCTTTTAAATAATTTTTAATGTGAAAAATTACTTCCTTTTTGGGTTTTTTATCAGCCACCGTGTGGACCGAGTGGAATCACCTCTGAATTTTGTTTTAAAAAAAATTGATATCAAACTCGTTTCCATTATGATTGGTAGGTTCATGGTCGAAAAATTAAAATTAATTATATATTTGAAAAATTCTCGAACTAATCTATATCCATTGATATTATTTTTACGAGAAAAAAATAAATAATTTGGAAGGTTAAGAATGATTAAGTATTGAATTTTAAAAAATATATAAATAATAATAAACAGATAAATTAAATAGTGAAACATGAAATGATCGCACTAAATTAAAATTGGATAGGATTCGAATTAAATCCAATGGATATATATATGCGGAGATAAGAATTGTATTGGTTCAAATCAATATTAATTTGGAGTTGATTTAGCGTTATGACCGAGCTAAATTTAAAATTTAAACGAGTTCGATTAATATAAAATGAACTACGATATTTTAAAATAAACTTTCTTTATTTTTTTTCCCCCTCTCTATACAAACAACAACCCCTTAGGCTACAATTATACTTTCGCTCATCCCTCTCTTTTATTTTTCCTATCTCTTCTCCTCATTTCTTTCTTCTTATTTTTTCTTCCACAATAGTAATTTTTCTCTTTCTCTTCTCAAACACAACTGCTTTTTTTTTCCTCCAATTTCTCTTCTCCGACAAACAAGAAACACAACATCAATTATTTTCTTCTTCTAGTGACAAAAGTAGCACTCGTATTTTCTTCCTCTTCTCGTATTTTCTAAAGTTCTATTAGCACCACATGAATAACTCTATCCTATCTTATCTTATTCTCTTTGTGTCGTTGCCAAACTCATCAAAGTTAGTCGAAATTGAACAAAGAAGATAAAGTTTTCCTCTTTTACTTTTTCCTCCTTATATTCTTTTATCAGTTTTTTTTTTGAAAAGCAACAATTTTCCTTTAATTTTCCAACAAGCAATTTTGATAAACAACTCTTTTTTTCCTTTGATTCAACCACCACCACCACAACTACATTAAGTTTTTTTTTCGTGTTTCATTAATTAAAAGATAATTATAAAATATAAAATTTATTTCATTAGTCAGGATAATTATTTAAATGAAAATAAAAGTGTCAAGTAGGAATATTAAATATCATGAAAAAATGAAGTTATAAATGATTTTTTGATTTTAAATTATAGATAAATTCTGGAAATCAATGGATTATTATTTAAGTTAAAACTAAAAGTTAAAGTTGTAAATTTTAAATTTAAAGTCGTTGTCAGAATTCAAAATTTTTATATTTGAATTGTGAAAATCATCTTACTAATGTTTGAAATTTTAAATATTAAAACTTATAGTTTTTATTATTTTCAATTTTTAGAATTAGATAATTCGATATTATATTATATTTTTTTATTCATTAAATCCGTCTTTTTTTTAATCCTGGCCGGCTACTGTATATATCAAACAGCTCTATTCAAACCCTTACCTCCATAATTATTGTTTGACTAAAGGTAATCCTACGTAATTCGATTCTTAATTATAGTATATTTTATAAATATATTTTTTTTTTCAAATGAACATGTTATAACATAATATTAAGATTTTGGATGGCCAATCGTAAATGTTTTTCGATTTTTTTGGATGGCTAATGAGAAACTTTGATAGGCTGTTATATGATTTATATATTTTTTTACTTTTCAACAAAGTCGCAGAGTTCTACACCTGGTTCGTAATTGACCGAGAATAGATGAGACTACAAAATAAATATTAATAAAATTATGTAGATACATTAAAAAAACATGAAAACAAAAAAAAAAAAATACACCGTCAAACATTGTTCTAACCTTAAAAACAAATTTTTCAAAACATTTTTCGTCTTACAAATACTTAAATTGCTACACCAATTGAGTAGGTTCATCGAATTTAATTAATTATATATTTAAAATTGAGAAATATAAATATATTTTTAATCAATTAGGACATCCACAACCGTTTAACTTCTTTCACATTATAACACCTACCAAGCATGGGACTCACATGTCACATACACATTAACATTAACATCTTCATTCTCTCACATTCGTTTAATATTCAACTCCCATTATTTGTGAGATCCACATGCCACATACACATTATCTCACATATATATTCTCTCACATATATATTCTCTCACATATTCATTCTCTTACCTATATATTTTTTATTTTCAATTTTATTTACTAATTTAAATGATTATTATTTAAAATAAATAATAATTATATTTTTAAATACTATCGTAGAGGGATTGTTTATGAAAGTAGTGTCTGCCTCTGAATCTTTGTATGTGAAAATTATTTTTCTTTGGTTGAAACTAAGTCAGTTTCAAAAAAAAAGTTAATAAACCCCTTGATCGGTCAGCTTAATCGATCAGGGGAGTGCTGATCGGTCAAGCTGACCGATCAGCAAGGAGCCTGACCGATCAAGCTCTTGCCTGATCGGTCAGTCATGATAGTCCATGTCATCTGTATAAAATCCCAATTAATATGAAGGAGGCCATTCTTTTATTTTATTTAAACCAATTTTAGACCATTGGCCTAAATATTTTTCTCCCTTTATTATTTTGTAACTCGTAGGGATCAAAAAGGTATATGCCATTTTGATACCCAGGTCATCATTTTTTTTCTCTTATTATTATATACTCCTCATTAATGTAACTGAAATAAAAAATGTTATTTATGTAACATATTTATCATTTTCGTTTTAAATAATTAATCTTGTAATAGATAATTATTTTCTTAATTCACATATATAATTTTTGAAACTAATTAATTTGAAATGTTATCGATTCGATTTTATAAAAAAATTTATCAATCATAAAAAAATATATAAAATATTTATAAAGATTCATCCAAACAGATGACCATACTGAATTTGTAAAATTTGTGATACTTATTAAAATTTTAAAAATTGGTCAATTCAATTATTAACTTTTTGTGTTTTGATTTTGCTATAATTTAACGGCACAGTGGGCAAGAGTTGCTTTGCTGATGCTTCTCTATAAATAGAAGCCGAGCGATCGAATGGCTGCGCATCAACTCAACGTTGCTTTCCACGCTTCAAGGGCTTCTCCTCAGTGTCTCGCGGAGGCGACTGCGGAAGCAATCTAGGGTTTCGCAGGCACTGTGCTGTACGCTGACCTCGTGGTCCTTTCCTTCTCGCGCTGCGTAAATCGAGACGAAAGAGCGAGTGGATCGTGATCGGCGGCAGAGATGTCGAAGCCGGAGAAGATGGCATCCATTGATGCCCACATCAGGCTTCTTGCCCCCGCCAAGGTCTCCGAGGACGATAAGTTGGTCGAGTACGACGCGCTCCTCTTGGATCGCTTCCTCGACATTCTTCAGGATCTCCACGGCGAGCAGATCAGAGAAACGGTATGTCTGGTTTTTTCGGGTCTTTGTTTTCGATGGGGGAAAAAAAAGGATTTTGGTGGAGTCTGTGGTTGATAGATAGGCCGTAAGGGGTGTTAACCATCTGGATTTTTCGTTTGTTTCTCTCTCCATGGTTCTCGTGCCGATCCATTCATGATCATTTGTAATCTGCTATTTGCCTTATTTTTATTCAAACTTGAGCGAGCTTGTGATTATTGAAACTATTTGCTTCAATTTTGTCCTTTGCTATTGGTATTAGGTTCAAGATTTGTATGAGCTTTCTGCGGAATATGAAGACAAGCATGAGCCTCAGAAGCTAGAGGATCTGGGGAAAATGCTTACTAGTTTGGATGCGGGTGACACAATCGTGGTCACAAAATCATTCTCCCACATGCTTAACTTGGCTAATCTAGCTGAGGAGGTTCAGATTGCTTATCGTAGGAGGGCCAAGCTGAAAAAGGGTGATTTTGCTGATGAAAATTCTGCAGCTACTGAATCAGACATAGAGGAAACACTTAAGCGCCTTGTGGTCCAGCTGAATAAGTCCAAAGAAGAGGTATTTGATGCTCTAAAGAATCAGACGATTGATCTGGTTTTGACAGCACACCCAACACAGTCAGTCAGAAGATCCTTACTTCAGAAGCATGCAAGGTTTGTCCAAACTATCAATCAATATGCACATGCTACAATTCAGTTTGAAATATTTGTCATAATGACGCTTGATTGCCAGTGTTTTAATTGTTAATTCTCACAATATATCCACATTGCAAATATTAAAAAGATGCATCTTTTAAGTCAGTAATTTCTTGTCTCCACCACTCTGGATGTTCTATGCTTGCTTAACTATGATGGGAAGAAAATAAGTTGTCTTACCTGTCATTTATCCTTTATCAGGATAAGGAATTGTTTGACTCAGCTGAATGCGCAAGACATTACTCCAGATGACAAGCAGGAGCTTGATGAGGCTCTTCAGAGAGAGGTAATTATAGGATTTTTTTTTTTACAGGGTTTTGTCTGAAAAGGTAATTCATTCTCTTTCTATCAAGGCTATTCATAGGAAAATGGAGCATTGAACCCTTATATGATGTTATCTCCTTCTATGATAGTATCAAAGTAGGGTGAGCTTTCTTTAATTGGTTTGCGTTGTGCAGATTCAAGCTGCCTTCAGAACTGATGAAATCCGAAGAACTCCGCCTACTCCTCAAGATGAAATGCGTGCTGGAATGAGCTATTTCCATGAAACCATATGGAAGGGTGTTCCAAAATTCTTACGGCGTGTTGATACAGCACTGAAAAGCCTTGGGATAGATGAGCGTATGCCCTATAACGCTCCTCTTATTCAGTTTTCATCTTGGATGGGCGGTGATCGTGATGGTATATCATCTTGCTGGATTTAGACAAGTCATACATTTGCTTTCCTAAAATTCGACTATAATGTAGATAGCCTAACTCCTGAAAATGAGTAAGAACTTTGGTGCATTGTTCTTATAAACTTCCTATGCATTTAGGTAACCCAAGAGTTACTCCAGAAGTAACAAGGGATGTGTGCTTGTTGGCCAGAATGATGGCAGCAAACTTGTACTACTCACAAATCGAAGATATGATGTTTGAGGTAGTAACTAATCTGATCTTGGTCACCCGAAATTCCATTAGTGATATCTTTGCAAGTTGTTGATGTTTCTTTATCTTATTGCAGTTGTCTATGTGGCGCTGTAATTCTGAACTTCGAGCACAAGCTGATGTGCTGCACCAATCCTCAAAAAAAGATGCAAAGCACTACATTGGTACTGTTTGTTTATTGATTTGTTTTCCAGTGTACAAATGATTTTGCAAACTCATGTTCATCTGAACTTTATTAATTCATTATTTATTTCCACCTACTGTTTAACAGAGTTCTGGAAGCAAGTTCCCCCGAGTGAACCATACCGTGTTATTCTTAGCGATGTGAGAGATAAATTATACTGCACACGAGAGCGATCTCGTCATTTACTTTCAAATGGATACTCTGACATTCCTGAGGAAGCAACTTTCACCAGTATTGAACAGGTCCTATAATAATCTCTAATCTTATTAGCTGAAATACTTACTAACTTTTTTCAGTCTCGTTCTCGCAGTTTTTGGAGCCTCTTGAACTCTGCTATCGATCACTCTGTGACTGTGGTGATAGATCTATTGCTGACGGGAGCCTTCTTGACTTTCTGCGTCAAGTGTCGACCTTTGGCTTGTCTCTTGTCAGACTCGATATCAGGCAAGAATCAGACAGGCACACTGACGTTATTGATGCTATTACTAAACACTTGGGAATTCAATCCTACCGGGAATGGTCTGAGGATCAACGTCAAGAATGGTTATTGTCTGAACTTAATGGAAAACGCCCTTTATTTGGATCTGACTTACCAAAGACGGAAGAAGTTGCTGATGTTCTGGACACGTTCCATGTCATAGCAGAGCTTCCTTCAGACAGCTTTGGGGCTTACATCATTTCAATGGCAACTGCTCCATCAGATGTCTTGGCTGTTGAGCTGCTGCAACGTGAGTGCCATGTGAAAACCCCATTGAGAGTAGTCCCATTGTTTGAGAAACTTGCAGATCTTGAAGCTGCCCCAGCAGCCTTAGCCAGACTTTTCTCGATTGATTGGTACAGGAACAGAATTAACGGGAAGCAGGAAGTTATGATTGGGTATTCGGATTCAGGGAAGGATGCTGGTAGATTTTCTGCTGCCTGGCAGTTATATAAAGCTCAAGAAGAGCTTATTAAAGTCGCCAACCAGTATGGAGTAAAGCTGACCATGTTCCATGGGCGAGGTGGAACTGTCGGGAGAGGAGGCGGTCCTACTCATCTGGCTATCCTATCTCAGCCTCCGGATACAGTTCATGGATCACTTCGAGTTACAGTTCAAGGTGAAGTTATAGAGCAGTCATTTGGAGAGGAACATTTGTGCTTCAGGACACTCCAACGTTTCACAGCTGCTACACTTGAACATGGAATGCATCCCCCCATTCCCCCCAAGCCAGAATGGCGCACATTGATGGATGAAATGGCGGTTGTAGCTACAAAGGAATATCGATCTATTGTCTTCCAAGAACCACGTTTTGTCGAGTATTTCCGCCTTGTAAGTGATCTATTGGCGTGTCTTAGGCTTCTTCTCCAATTTTTTACTTCCCTATAATTGAATTCTTGTTACAACTGACAGGCTACACCTGAGCTGGAGTATGGAAGGATGAACATAGGGAGCCGACCATCTAAACGGAAACCTAGTGGGGGCATCGAATCGCTCCGTGCAATTCCTTGGATATTTGCATGGACACAAACCCGGTTCCACCTACCAGTGTGGCTTGGTTTTGGCGCAGCTTTCAAACATGTCTTACAAAAAGACGTCAAGAATCTTCGAACTCTTCAGCAAATGTACAATGAGTGGCCATTTTTCAGGGTCACCATTGACTTGGTCGAGATGGTTTTCGCTAAGGGAGATCCTGGAATAGCTGCTTTGTATGATAAATTGTTAGTTTCCGAAGATTTGTGGAAGTTCGGGGAACAGCTAAGAGCCAATTACGAAGAAACAAAGCAACTTCTTCTTCAGGTGAGATGCTCTTTCTTAAGTTTCTTATGAACAAGCAAACACAATTGCCTTTCAATTAGCTTAAACTGTTTGATTCTCTTGGTGTAGGTTGCTGGTCACAAAGATCTTTTGGAAGGGAATCCATACTTGAAGCAGAGGCTACGCCTGCGAGACGCCTATATCACGACTCTGAATGCGTGCCAAGCGTATACCTTGAAGCAAATCAGGGATCCATCGTACCATGTCAATGTGAGGCCTCATCTGTCGAAGGAGATCACAGAGTCCAGTAAACCAGCTGCTGAGTTAGTGAAGCTCAACCCGAGCAGTGAGTATGCCCCTGGACTGGAGGACACCCTCATCTTGACTATGAAGGGCATTGCTGCCGGAATGCAGAACACTGGCTAAATTATGAACTCGACGATATCTATCCAGTCCCTTAAATAAGACATTGCAAGTTTCTCTTGCTTGTGTAAGCTAATTCTTCACATTAGTATTGCAGTTTTTGTTGTGTACTTACAGTCTTACAGACGGTCAGTGTCGTCTGAAACACTTTTCGGCATTGTTGCCTAATAAACAGTTGGACCGGTTTGATCTGGTTGAATTCGAGAATTGCGATATAATATGCAATGGAAATAGTAGAGCAAATGAAATGGATTCTAACAAGTTTACAAATCTCGTAAAGTAAAATTGTGTATAATAAATCCAACGTGGTTCAATCTTTCTCTGGAATTCTACATGGATGGAAGTTTAATCAGATTGTCCTTTAAATTCGACTGAAATGAGGAGAGTCAATAGAGCAACTTATATTGATCCCCAAGGGTGCTCTCGACATTAGGCATGGATGGTACGAGACTAATGCTTTCGCGACAATTGCAATGGCCGAAGTAGCTTCACTCCGGTAGTCCGGTGAGGGTGTCACTCGGGTGCGAAGTGACAAGATGGTTAACATCATATTGGCCTTGGGCTACATTGAGTTGCAAGACTCAACCCTCTTGCTCTATTTATTTTGAGCCTTGAGGCAGTTTCATGCTGCTGAAATGCTCTTTCTTTCTTTTATGGGAATGAATTAACTATTTTAAGGAGCAATTAAAAAATTTTAAATAATGAGTTATCTGCCAAATAGTTGTTAGGATATAATTGCCCATTTTAAACCTAAATTCTTATAGTTTTGCTCTTGGTTTTTATCTCGAAAGTCTTATACCAATGAAGATATTTGTTCCTTATAAGTCCATGATCATTTTCATGTATTTTTAACGCGGGACTTTGTTTGTAACCATTACAATCCAACAATCCTTTTCAAACGAAGATCACTATTATTCTTATGGCCCGGGTCTCCCCTCGAACAACGAGTTAATCTTGACTTATTCAGAGCCTTCACTACTTCGTTTAAGATTTCACCCACATGATTCAATTTAGATCATGACGGCTCGTTCATGTGATTAATCTGGTGAAGAGTGACTCAACTCTGATACTAATTGTTAGGATCGAAGAAATTTTGATATCTGCATAATGATATGGTATTGTTAATTTTGAACCTAAACTTTAGGATTTATTTAATGTGTTTTTAACGTAAAATTTTATTTTCAACCATTAAAACCCAAGAATTGTTTCCTACCATATGTGCCAGGATAAATAGGGAGAGTATGATTTAAAAAAAACATAAATATAAATGAAAATCAACCAAATGAAAACAATCAAAACTACAACACATAATAAGTCGAAGTCGAGTAGGACCAACAAGCACTCATCTCCTAGCAACACTAGGATAGTCAACACAATATGTTCTCTACCTGGTAATCTAAAAGTCAAGAAAAAAAATAAGGAATAGTGAGCACAATAACTCAACAAGTAAAAAAACAAAAGATAGTGCATGAACTATATAGTATAAAGAGATCAAAGGACAAGTAATATTACTTACTAACAAAAGTAAGTGCAATAATTTCAACATAGTCATCTACAAATCAAATCAACCATGTATGACTCATAAATTGGGTATACATATTGTACATCTAAATCCTACATAAAACAAGCATATCACAAGTATAGCATGTTAAATATGGCAAATTAATATCAGAAAAAGGAAATTTTAGAAATTTGTCGAAACTAATTTTAGGTTGTTACGGGATAACTGGGTGAGATTTGATTTGGTTAGGGTAGTATTGGGTGAAGTTTAAGGCGGTAGAGTTGAGATCATCAAACATTGGAGGGTTAAATTGCTTAAAACCCTAATTTAACGAGTGAGGTTTCGATAATCTAAAGTTGGAGGGGCAAATTGCAAAAGGGGCCTAATTTATCAATCCCTTCCCTCATTCTATCCGCCCACAACCTCCCTGCTTGACCCAAACACCCTCTGTTTACTTGGAAGAGCATAAAGTAAAACTAAGGAAAAGTTTACATAGTGAAAATCTTTTCATTATTTACTTCATTAAAATTTAAATAGGTATGAGAAATATAATCAATCCGCGGATAGTTTTGAAGTCAAAATCGGGCAGAAAGCAGTGGATGGATAAAAAAATAACGTATGTACCCCTCTTCATTCACAAAATTACATCATATATCAAAAAAAATAACGCATGCATCCTTTTTAACTCATAAAATTACATCATAAGTGATCTCACTATTGCTTGCGCGCAACCGGGAGGTTCTATCGCTCCTCTAAGGTCGATCTATGTAGCTGAGGGTGAGTTCAAGTTAGGCAAACCGGAGTCAAGCTATTGGGGCAAGATCGGTCCGGTACCTTACTAACTTTCTTCTTCCAAAGGGGCTGATCTCATCGGATCGAAATAGAAAGGGGTAGAGAAGGTCTTCCTACGTGGGCTTTCAGGTAAGGATGGCTGCTAAAGTTTTGTTTTGGAGAATATGGTAGTAGGATTGGTATTAAGGTTACAAATTTAATTATAGATCTGGATTTTTACTCTGTTTTGGATGAATTTGGTTTGGTGTTGGGTTTCGGCGTTGCTATTGTCACACACATATGTGAAGGGATGGATCTGAATGTTGTTTGAATTATAAAATTTGATAGGAACTCTGTTAGATTTGTTGGGATCTGACTTGTATCTTCTCGGTATTTGACTTAGTCGACTTACGACCGTCGGATCTTCCGGGAGGTTGTTTTCGGAGGAAGCAAACTGATTGATTTACGTCGAGGCTAGTGTTCGACACTATCTCTGTAAAATGATATTGCTCCGCTACTGGTGCTCACGGATAGCAGCAATTCGTTTCCAAGATACAACGACGTCGTCTTAGAATAATAGCACTTCAAATTCCGAGACCGACGAACCTTTCCGTGGACTTTTTGGACTCTTGATGCATAAGATGGATGAGTGTGAATGCTTTTAGATTGCAATGCTTGAATGAATGAAATGATCAAGTGGAGGGATCTTTTATATTGAGTGAAGAGGTAAGTACCCTTTGGTTCGGACAGATTTAGACCAGTTCAAAACGAAATGGTATAACCCTTTAAAGGTCTTTTAATCTCGTCCCTTGATCTGAAGAGTTATAACTCTTCAGATCCCATCTTGATCTCAGCCGCTAGATTAGAACATTTAATCCGACGCCTCAGATCCATCCTCCCTCTTCACAGTCAGATTCGAATCCAACGCTCCAGTTCTTTGATCCGATGGCCACCATCTGTTTGCCCAATCCAGTCATCGTTTTCTACACAGCCACGTGCCACACAGGCACTGCCTCATCACCGACATGCCACGTGGCGCCACCTGATCATGACACGTCACACCGATGCGTAAGTGCGAAGTGCAAAGTGCGCCAACAAAGCGACCATTACGCGCGCGCGCGCTCGCGCCCGAGGCGGGTGGCGGGCTCGCAGGTGCGAGCACCTGCTCGCCCAAGGGTAGAGACCTCTTGTGCTTTTGTATTAACAACATTAGCATAGGAACACATATAAGGAAACACTAGCTCTGCCCGGTTAGCACTGTGGTACTAAAGCCCCATCTTTTTCCTTAATGTTCATTTGAGCGTATCTTGAATAATTAATTTCTCATTCACCCTTAGTCGATTTTGAGCAAATAAATAGTCTAAATTTATCTACATGAAACGTAGATTTCGATTTTGAAGTCA
This sequence comes from Boesenbergia rotunda, assembly GCA_024364735.1. Classification (NCBI taxonomy): domain Eukaryota; kingdom Viridiplantae; phylum Streptophyta; class Magnoliopsida; order Zingiberales; family Zingiberaceae; genus Boesenbergia; species Boesenbergia rotunda. The sequence continues at coordinate 96,292 of JAGFNQ010005267.1, forward strand.
AACTTGACTTTCAACGATCGATGCCATCAAAATTTTACTTTGCAAAATCATATCCAACAATCCCCCACATGAATGGAAATTAATGCATGTATTGCATGTATGCATGCTGACACTTTACATGAGTCCAATCAATAAGTCATGCATCGGGAAAGGTAGCTTGTGGCTTTAAACCTTCCGTAGTGGAATGCTATCAAGTATACTAGGCTGCGCAGTGAACGTGATATCTTGAACTGCTCAGCTATTGGTGTATACTCAGATAATAACACCCACACAGAGACTTATCTCACCCACTTTTGGTTCTCATGGTTGGTTCCGTTTCGGCCATGGACACCATCTTGGATTCATGAGTGTTTCATTGAAGTGACTTGTCTTCACACTCACATAGGTGACACATCTATCAAGAGTATCCTACCATACTCCACCTTAAAGGTATAGAAGTCATTAAAAGCATAAGCTTATCCTCACTTCATGTGGTAGGACAACACCAAATCATCCTAGGATTAGGATAGTAGAGATAATTATTTCTCTTATGCTGTTACATAACTTCTGTAACTTCGTTGTCCCATTGAACCAAGATCTTGGGATCTTCAGTCAACAAGGTTGGGTTATCGCTGTTGAGGCAATCGGCCCTTAAATGATTGGAAGATCATGGTTTTGATGTGTGGGCGAATAGGTTCAAAGTTACAGTGTTATGTTGTATTTGATTTGTGTGATTGAGTTTGCAGGACTTGGAGAATCACACTTGATGGACCTATCCGAGGGACGAGAGTCGAGGGAGGAGAGCTCCAAGGGCAAGCCGGGAAGTGGACTTCAAGGGCACACGTGAAGGGTGGCATGGAGGCAAGCCAAGGGAAGGCTTGCGTGCGCATCCGAGGGACGATAGCTAGAGGAAGAGGACTTCAAAGGGCGAACCAAGGGAGCAGACCTGAAGGCATACGTCTGGAGTGGCTAGAGCTGAGCTGTGAGGCAGGGCAGTCGACTGGCCCAGAGGCAGTCGACTGCCAAAACCCACAGAAAGTTCGCAGCTTCAGACCAGTCGACTGGCCTTGGGGCAGTCGACTGGTATACTCCGAAACTAGCCGTTGGCTAGCTGTTTGCTAGCCATTGGACGACATTTAATGCCGAGCCAGTCGACTGCCCTCGGGGCAGTCGACTGGTACGGGGTTGGATAGACTGCGAATCTGTCCTTTTCACCTATAAAAGGAGCTCCTCGTTACACTTGCATGTACGATTCCGTACAGTAACGAAGTGCTGCCAAATTGAAAAGCTGTTTGCTTCCTCTCACTCATTCTAATCTATTCTGTAAAGAGGAAGATCGCCGTTGTAAAGGTTTCTCCACCTAAAGGAGGTTTTCATAGTGAAAGTGCGCTCGCGGCGTGGATCCTTGGATTAGTCACCCATCTGGGTGGATACCAAGTAAAATATTTTTGTTAGCATTGTTTATTTCTTTTACATATTATTTCCGCTGCGCTAACAATTCTGTAGAGATCAAAACGATCGAGAAAGTGCATTCACCCCCCCTCTGCACGCCCTAGACGATCCTTCAGTTGGTATCAGAGCGGGTGCGTTTCGGAAGATCTAACAGTCAACCGGAGCAATTGTAATGGCGTTTCAAGAGGGATACTCCACTGCACGACCACCATTCTTCGACGGGAACGACTTCGCGTACTGGAAAGGTAGGATGCAGTACTACCTCATGAATGATATTGAAACTTGGATAAGTGTTGCAGATGGCTTCGAGGCGCACGTCGATGAAAGAGGAGACCCAACACCTATGAGGACATGGTCTAAGGAGATGATGAAGAGGGCGCAATCAAATGCCAAGGCCACCACCACATTGCAATGCGGGCTCTTGAAGGAGCAACTGAACAAGGTGGGGCCGTTCAAGAGCGCCAAAGAACTATGGGACAAGTTGGTAGAACTGAACGAGGGGCCAAACGAGTCCAGAAGAGCCAAGAAGGACTTGTTGGTGGCCCAGCTGCAATCCCTTTCCATGAAGAGCAACGAGACCGTCAGTCAGCTGCATGGAAGGGTAAAGGAAGTGATCAACGAGCTCCATGTAATTGGAGAGAAAATTGAAAACCGGGACATCATCAGGTATGTCTTACAAGCCTTCCCGAGAACCACCCTGTGGGCATCCATGATTGATGCTTATAAGGTATCGAGGGACTTATCTTTAGTCAAATTAGACGATCTATTTTGTGAATTTGAACTGCACGAGCAAGCTAACATTTCGGACAAAGAGAAAGGTATTGCTTTTGTTGCAGAAAAGGAGAAGAAAAGGAGGAAGGAAAAGAAGAAGGTGATCTACTCATCGTCATCGGACTCAGAGGAGTCAAGGGCCTCTATGGATAGTGACCAAGAGGCCTTCATGGTAAGGAAATTTCGTAAAGCATTTAAAAGTTTTTCTAACAAGTCATATGCTAGGAAAGGGGCCAAAGGTAAGGGTAAGGCCAAGGAGATAATCTGCTACAACTGTCACCAAGAGGGACATATGAAGAACGAGTGTCCCCAGTTGAAGAAGAGGGATGATAAAAAGGAAGAGAAGAAGAAGAGTGACAAGAAGAAGTCAAAGGGAAAGGAAAAGAGTGCCACAAACCTCAAGGCAACTTGGGACGATCCCTCATCCTCAGAAGAAGAAGAAGAGTAAGTCTCCCACTTCGCTCTTATGGCACAAGATGACTCAGACTCATCGGATGATGAACGAAGCTCAAGCAGTGAAGATAAGAGCTCCTCCACTTCATCATCAGATTCAGAAGCCTCGGTAAGTGAGGTATACCACTTACCCTCCTCTACCTTAGTGAAAATAATTTCTAGCACGAACATGGATTTAGCTAAGGCTAGAAGTAAAATTAAGGATCTTAAGGAACAAATTGTCATGCTTAGAGTAGAAGCTACTAAACTTAAAGATTTACATACTAGCTCTACTTCTTCACATGTTTCACATATTGAAAATGAAAATAAGGAGTTAAGGAAACAAGTAGATGACCTCACAAAGGCCCTTAGGAAATTCCAAGTAGGATCAAGTAACCTTGATATGATCATCAACAGTCAAAGGGCTGTATATAACAATGCCGGATTGGGTTATAGACCTAAGACCAAGGAAGTAGCATTTGTCTCACTTACCGGTAGGATTAGTGCATTTAGGAGACTAGGGGCAAAGGGAACCACAAAGAAGGCATGGGTACCTAAGAAATTTCTAAATGATGCTTATGGATCAAAAATATGGGTACCAAAAGAGTATGTTTTCCGTGTTGTTTAGGTAAAGGTGAAGGAGGCCCCAACTTTGTGGATAGTAGATAGTGGATGGTCAAGACATATGACCGGAGATGTGAGCAAGTTCACCACTATTAGCTACCTAAGAGAAGGGACGGTCTCCTTTGGGAACAGTGGAAAGTTAAGGATCATTAGTAGGGGCACAATTGAGGTATCTCCCACTATTTCGATTCATAAGGTACTTTTAATCAAAGATATGAAGTTTAATTTATTAAGTGTTAGTCAACTATGCGATGCCGGTTTTAGAGTAGAATTTCATGCTAAGAAATGTGTAATAAGGCAAAATGAATCAAATACTATCATATTAGAAGGGTTTAGAGAGGCAAACTTATATTATCTTGATTTATCTTATGCTACTAACAATGTTGTTAAGTGTCTCATGTCTAAAGAAGAAGAAGGGTGGTTGTGGCACCGAAGACTTGGACATGTCAACATGAGGGGCATTGTAAGAGTGGCCAAGGAAGAGCTGGTGAAGGGCCTCCCAATGATCAAGTATGAGAAGACTAAGTTGTGTGATGCATGCTAAGAGGGTAAGCAATCAAAAGTGTTGGTGCCCCGGTTGGTTTTGATGCGATCAACCAAGTTAGGTTAGGTTCTGTTGGTTTTAATCCCTCTGCTAAGTGTGCAGGAACTCAGGTACGGAGGAAGTCAAGCGTAAGACGCAGTGGACGAGAAGGATTGCGCGGGGAAGTGAGCCGACGGGCTCAGTACAATCCGAGGGATGCAGAAGCTGCGGAAGAGTACACCGGTGGAGTGAGAAGGACGTGTGCGGTATTCGAGGGACGAGAAGCCGGGAGGAAGGACGCTCGAGAGGCGAAAGGCCGGAGTCGGGTTCGGGTGAGCCTAACTTCGATTGGCCGGAAATCACCCAGAAGACGAAGAATCAAAAAAGACTAGTCCAAGCGCCCCAAAAAAAATGAAAAAGGATCGAACCCAAGTCCTCAACAAAATACACTAACCCACTTACCAATTGGGATAAAGGGCAATGACAATAAAGTGTTGCCGATATTGCTACCTATAGATTACAACAGCAATATGGATATTACAATAGCCATCTCGAGCAAGGGAAGATAAAGTTTTAAATAAAACAATTAAAACTTAAAGGATAATGTTACATTATCCTTTAATCAAATCCAATGGATGCATTTTAATCCCATCCAAGATCAACCATCCAGATTACATCTATGGATCAACGGCCAAGAGAAAAGTGATCAACGATCAACAATCAACAATCCAGATTTATTTTCTTAGGCTATAAATAGACTTAGAGGTTTGCTTTAGAAATCAATTCAATTCATATCTTGTAATTCTCTCTAAAGTCTAGCAATCTTCAGTTGTAAGGCTTCTCCGCTACAAGGAGATTTTTTTTGAGTTTTAACCGTCTTGGAAGCAACGACCAAGTTGCAACCAAATTTTTTTTAATAGACGAGTTTCCACCACTTTTATTTTATTAGCCGTCTATTCACCCCCCTCTAGCCAGACCAACCCGATCCAACAAGTGGTATCAGAGCAAGGCCGCCGGAGAAGGACTAACCGCCAACTGCAGCAAATTTTAAGATGGTTGGACCAGCGATATACCCGCCTAAGTTTGAGGGGGAGTTTGCGGCATGGAAACGGAAGATACAGGTATTTTTTACTACGGATTATGAATTATTAATTATTATGAAAAATAGCTATGCAGCTCCCAAAGACAATGAAGGAAAGATCAAGGATCCTGATTCTTGGAACAAGAAGGAACAAGTTGATGTTGTAGCAAACGAAAAGGCAGAATTTCATCTGGTGACCGCCCTCCCAGAGCAAGATGTGAACCGGATTGGTAAGTATGAATCGGCGAAGGAACTTTGGGAAAAGTTCTTGGAACTGCACGAAGGAACCTCGGAAGCAAAACTTGCGCGACGAGATGTTCTTCGAAGCCGACTGACCAATCTACGGATGGAAGACGGAGAATCTGTTGTGAGATTACATGCAAAGGTAAAAGAACTAATCACAAGCCTCGAAAATCTCGGAGAAAAGGTAACTAACCGTGACGCTCAAAGGTACGCTCTAAACGCGTTTCCGAGAACCCCGGAATGGACCTCGGTAATCGATGCGTATTATATTTCAAAAAATCTAGAAATAAGTACTTTAGAACAGTTATTTTCTACTTTGGAACTTCACGAATCTCGCTTTGTAGAAAAGAACAGGAAAGCTAATAATATTGCGCTAAAAACAAGGAAGATCCAACTCAACGAAGAATCTTCAGCGGACGATGAAGAAACAGCACTAGCGGTAAGAAAATTATGTAAATTTATTAATTCTAACCGCTCAAAAAGGGTGCAGAGAAAGAAAAAACGAACGGTCCGATGCTACAACTGCAATGAGGAGGGACATCTAAAAGATCAGTGCCCTAAACTCAAGAACCAGCCAAAGAAGAAAAAGGCACTAAAAGCCACTTGGGACGAGACCTCGTCAGATGAATCGAAAGCCGGAGAATTCGTCGGACATGCACTGATGGCAAGCCACCAGGACGAAGATGAAGAAAGTGTAGGATCGATGCACGTGAGAGGGGGGGTGAATCACGTGACTTTAAAAAAATTAAATCAGAGTGCTTTAAAAAGCGTGCACAGCGGAAATGAAAGAAACGAAAGATGAACATAAAAACACGAACGATTTTTACTTCGTTCGGAGCCTTCGTCGACTCCTACTCGAAGGCCCAGGTCCCTCGGACCTTTCCGTTGGGCAATCTACTAAAACTCTCTATCGGTCAACCCCGATAGAGTAGGCGAGTACAAATGAAATGAAAGTGTGACAACCCCACACTTTCAAGTAATTAAGTGCAATAAAGTATTAAAAGAAATTCTTCTTTTTACCGACGTCCGGAGTAGGTCGACTCTTTCGGGGCAGCGGGACGTCGTCGGCTCGAAGTGTAGTGTTTCCGGAGCAAGGCGCGAGCGTAGAAGAACTTGAAAGCTTTTGAAGAAGTGTTGTACTTTGAAGAGGGTCGAGGCCCTCTTTATATAGGGCAGGGGGCGCCCGACATGCTCGGGGCGCCCCCCACGTGGCTGTCGATCCGGCGATGCTCCGGTCAAAGCTAATCTCGTCTACTTCGGGATTGCTTTTGACTGGGGCGCCCGACGCGCGCGGGGCGCCCGATTGACCGGTCAAAATCCCATCTTCTGGCTTCGCGAGGGTGAGCTTCGGCAGCTGGTCAGTGAGGTGGCACAGGGGGCGCCCGATTGAAGCGGGGCGCCCCGAATAGCGCTGCTGTCGGGGCGTTTACCTCTCCGCTGACTTTGGGTTGACTCTGGGGCGCCCGACACATCCGGGGCGCCCTGCTCAGCTACGGCCTCACTCCTTTGAGGCTCTCTGAGCTGCAGAAACACAGTCCTTCGGTTCTGCATCCAGGGTTAGTCCAAAACAGCAAATAATAAGATATAATTCTAAGTTAATTAGATCCTGTCTCCCAGACCAGGATCTAACCAGGACTCAACTTAGATCACCTAAATGGGTCTAAGTTGGACCGCGCCTAAAGTCCAAGATTGGACTCGTCCTCACTGGGTCGCTCCTCCAGTGACTTACCTTACTTACCCATTTTGCAGCTCTACTTGACTTCTTGACCCTACCAGGACTTCCGCCAAGGCTCAACCACCTTGGTCTTCCTGCCAAGTCTCAACCAACTTGGTCTTCAGCCAGTTGTCAGGTCCCGCGGACCCAACTGGACTTCCCGCCAGGACTCAACCATCCTGGACTTCAGCCTGGTGTCTGGTCCTAAGTCTTTCAACCCTGCACACTTGGTAAAGAGGTTAAACACACACAACCCTAACTTTAACCACTTTGTCATACATCAAAACCCGAGTTTGACCGTTAGTGCAAACTGCACCAACAATCTCCCCCTTTTTGATGTATTGACAACTCAGGTTAAAGTTAGAGAAAAACTAGCAGATACATGCAAGTAAATAAAAGATAAGCATGAAAGTACATGGTGCAAAATTAAGTAGGAAATAGAATTTTCTAAGCTTTAACCCTACTAAATATAGAATTTTCTAAGCTTTAACCCTATTCTCCCCCTTTGTCATTCATCAAAAAAAACATACGTATATTAAGTTACGGAGAGTAGGATCCAAAGCTAAGTGATAGGGAAAACTAGACTTAGGCAAAATAGATTAAGTAAGATAAATAGCCTAAGTAAAAAAACTCCCCCTAAATCAATTAACTTGGCTTTCATTAACTTAGCTTTCAAAATTAACAAATAGTTTTCAACAACATTATTTGTCAAATGAATTAGAAATATTTTCAAAGTTAAGCTTGACAATCTTTTTTAAAAGAAAATATATAAAAATTTCCCAAATAATACATTTTTTTTTGAAAGCCAAAAGAAACTTTGCTACTGAGCTTTAACTTAGAAGAAGGAAGATATTTTAAGAATAAGCTTTAAAAGTTTCAAGACCATTATTCAATTTTTAAAACTAATTTTTCAAGAATATGCCTTAGATTCATTTGAAAATAGTTATACTTTAAAAATAATATCATAGACTTAATCAAACTATTCTTAAAATTAATTTTCCAAGTTAGTTTGAGCTCCCCCTTAACTTGACAAGCCCTTAGAATTCCTTGTCAATTTCAAGGTAAACATTCTATTATGTCCTAGGGATATCCAAACTATAAATAAAAATATTTCAAAAGAATCATTTTTGGAAGTAAATCATTCACAATATTTTGATACTTTCTAGTATAAGAACAAGCTAATAGTGGATTTTCAAAAAACATAAGTGTTTTTATTTTAAAGTTAATTTGAAAAAGGAGATTTGCAAGACCCAAAAATACGGATTTTTCAATGCTAAATAGGAATTGCAAGGAACTATTTATAAGCATAATAACTTTTAAAGGAGTAGAAATATATGCTAAGTGTTAGAAAAAAAACTAGTCTTAAATTTATTAACTTAGCTTTTAAAAAAAATTTTTTTTTCAGAAAATATAACAAAAAAAATTTTAGGGATCAATATTTATCAAAATTTTCAAATGTGTTTTGTTAAAAATGACATTTTGAAAATGTATTTTGACTTCAGCTCCCCCTGGACCAAGTAATGATTGTGGTCCCTTTTCATATGTCTAACTCTAGTTACTGACTAACTATCTAGATGATAGTAGTGTTCACTGAGTTAGTCAAGTCAAGTAATAAGGTCTAGCTCAGCTTTTAAGGCAAGACTACTTGACTTGATCACTGTAACGTCGGTATTTTACGCCCAGACTTACTGTGATGCACTGACTTAAGCATTCGGAAGTCCAGGCAGAGTCCTATGCATCTCACAACCGTTCTATGTTTTTGCAAACACAAACAAGGTAATCTTAATGTGTTTTGTGAGATGCGGCTACCTAAATCTATAGGTTCATGCAATTCTAGGGGTCAGAGCCTAGGCTAAGTCTGCCAGTTTTGAAAATCAGATTTTGAAAGACAATAAAAGTTTTTTGAAAACCACATTTGAAAAGTCCGTGTTTAAGTTAAGTTTTGAAATATAATAAACTTTGAAAAACAAGTTTGAAAAAGTCCATGTGAAAAAAAATTAACTTAAGCTTATCAGGTCAGTCCTAGTCTATAACACACATTCCTATTAATCTTCTCAAGTTGCTAAATTCAGATTCAGGAAGTGGTTTGGTAAATATATCAGCTAGGTTAGACTTGGATTCAACATGGTTAAGTTCAATTTCTCCTTTATTTACATGATCTCTGACAAAATGGTGTTTGATTTCTATATGTTTGGTCCTAGAGTGGTGGATTGGGTTTTTGGTTAAATTGATTGAACTTAGGTTATCTATATAAATTTTGACTTTCTTAAAATCTAAGTTAAAATCTTTTAAGGTATGCATCATCCAAAGTAGTTGGGCTACACATTCACCCATTGCTATGTACTCAGCTTCAGTGGTGGATAGGGCAACACAATGTTGTTTTCTACTGAACCAACTAACTAGTGAGGGTCCTAGAAGTTGGCATCCACCACTGGTACTTTTTCTGTCTAATTTACAGCCAGCATAATCTGAGTCAGAATATCCAATAAGTTCAAACTGGGCTGTTCTAGGGTACCAAATTCCTAAACTTTCTGTCCCTTTGAGATACCTAAATATCCTTTTAACTAGGGTTAGATGTGATTCTTTAGCACATGTTTGATACCTAGCACACATACTAACTGCAAAGAGAATATCAGGTCGACTTGCAGTTAGGTAAAGTAAGCTACCTATAGCACTTCTATAATACTTAAGGTCAACAGGTTTGCCATTTGTGTCACTATCTATAGTTTGATTGGTAGCCATAGGTGTCTTAATTTCTTTAGCACTATCCATTCCAAATTTTCTAAGTAATTCTTTAGTGTATTTTTGTTGATAGACAAAAGTACCTCACTAGTCTGTTTTATTTGTAACCCCAAAAAGAAAGTTAATTTACCTACTAAACTCATTTCAAATTCAGTTTCCATTATCTTTGTGAAATCTTGTAAAAAGTCAGAGTTGGTTGAGCCAAATACTATATCATCTACATATACTTGGGCTACAAAAATATCATTTTTTAGGGTTTTAACAAATAGTGTTGGGTCAATTTTGCCTTGGTTAAAGCCTTTAGAAACTAAGTAGTTAGACAGTCTTTCATACCAGGCCCTAGGGGCTTGCTTAAGTCCATATAAGGCTTTCTTAAGTCTAAAGACATAGTCAGGGTGTTCTAAGCTTTCAAAACCAGGAGGTTGACCTACATAAACCTCTTCTTTAATTAGGCCATTCAGGAAGGCTGACTTAACATCCATTTGATAAAGCTTAAATCCCTTATGGGCTGCATAACTTAAGAGCATTCTAATGGATTCAAGTCTGGCTACAGGGGCATAGGTTTCATCATAATCAAGACCTTCTACTTGGCTAAACCCCTTAGCTACTAGCCTAGCCTTATTCCTTATTGTTTCTCCTTGTTCGTTAAGTTTATTCCTAAAGACCCATTTAGTTTCAATAAATTTCTTGCCTTTAGGTAAGGGTACTAAGTCCCAGACTTGACTACGTTCAAATTGGGCTAACTCTTCCTGCATGGCTATGATCCAATCAGGGTCAAGTAAGGACTCTTCTATAGACTTGGGTTCAATTTTTGAAATCAATGCAATTTGACTAAGGTTCCTAAAAGCTGATCTAGTCTGAACCCTTAGTTCTGGATTACCTAAGATTTGATTAGTTGGGTGGTCTGAGTTAACTCGTACAGTTCTGGGTTGGTTAGGTTCAGTTTCAGGTGTGGGTTCAGTTAGATCATCGTTTTGGTCCTCAATTGGCCTTTCATCAGGGTCAGTACTGGATCTAACAAAGTCAATTGGTTGGTAGGTGGTTTGATCAGAGTTATTTGGGTCAGATTTTTCATCAAATTTTACATTTGTAGTTTCTTCAATTTTTAGGGTAGTTTTGTTATAAACTCTATAGGCTCTACTGGTTAGGGAATAACCTACAAAGATACCTTCCTCAACCTTAGAAGTAAATTTTCCTAAGTGTTCTCTAGTATTTAAGATATAGACTTTACATCCAAATACTTTAAGGTATTTAATGTTTGGTTGTTTGTTATAATAGATTTCAAAAGAGGTCTTTCCTAGGTTTTTAATTAGAGTTATTCTATTTTGTACATAACAAGCTGTACTAACAGCCTCAGCCCAAAGGTATTTAGGTAAGTTGTATTCATTAAGCATTGTTCTAGCTGCTTCTTGTAGTGTTCTATTTTTTCTTTCTACAATTCCATTTTGTTGAGGTGTTTTAGGGCAAGAGAATTCGTGATGGTAGCCTTTTTCTAGACAAAATTGATTAAATTTATGATTTTTGAATTCTCCGCCATTATCGCTCCTAAATCTTTTGATTTTAACCCCCTTTGCATTTTCCGTTAATTTACAAAATTGAGTGAGTGTATCAAAAGTTTCATCTTTATTTTTTAAGAATTTTACCCAGGTAAATCTTGAATAGTCATCTATAATTACTAGGCAGTATAGGTTACCATTAATTGATTTAACCCCATGTGAGTCAAATAGGTCTAGGTGAATTAATTCCAGAATTGACTTGGTTTGAGTTTGATTAGTTGGTTTGTGGGTTGACCTAGTTTGTTTTCCTTGTTGACAAGCATTACATAAGGTTGACTCAAGGTTAGATAACTTTGGTAGGCCTCTAACTAAACCATTTAGTTTAGGTAGTTTTCTGAAGTGAGTATGTGAAAGTCTCCTATGCCAGAGCCAAGTCTCATCCTTATGGGTTAAGAGGCAATTTTCTAAGGGACAGGTTAACTTAATTTCATAAATGTTATTGTGCCTAAGTCCTCTAAGTGTGATGTTTGGGTTGTCATTGTGTTTGATCAGACATTCATTTGATAGGAACCTAACCTTATAACCAGTGTCACACAATTGGCTAATGCTTAGTAAATTGAAGTTGAAATTTTCAACAAGTAATACTTTTGTTATTATGAAATCAGACTCAAGTTCAATATTGCCTAGGCCAATTACCTTAAGTTTACCGTTGTTTCCAAAGGCAACGGTCCCTAGTCTTTTGTACTTGAGTTCTGTAAATTTGGTGGGATCCCCAGTCATGTGTCTGGAGCATCCACTGTCAATGATCCATTTGTTTTCCTACAGTTAAGTAAACGGTTTAGACCTAGGTTGAGTTTTTGAAAAAATCTAAAAAGATTTAAAAACTTGAGTTTGAATTTTGATTTTGAATTTGATTTTTATTTTTGAATTTGAATTTGAATTTGAATTTTAATTTTAATTTTAATTTGAATTTGAATTTGAATTTGAATTTTAATTTTAATTTTAATTTTAATTTGAATTTGAATTTTAATTTTAATTTTAATTTGAATTTTAATTTTAATTTTAATTTTAATTTTAATTTTAATTTGAATTTGAATTTTAATTTTAATTTTAATTTTAATTTGAATTTTAATTTTAATTTTAATTTTAATTTGAATTTGAATTTGAATTTTAATTTTAATTTTAATTTTAATTTTAATTTTAATTTTAATTTTAATTTGGTTATCCTTATTCATCTCACTCGGTCTAAGTTATCAATCAAGGGAGTCCTATGATTTTGTGAGATGGTTTTGAGTTTGATTAGAAAAGTTAATTTGACCTTGTGTTAGATCCAAGTTTAACAAGTAGTAATTTAAAAGTACACTTCAATAATTTGCTTCCAGGCCATGGCGAGGCACAGTGGCCTTCTTTGGCCGAAGCCTTATTGGAGCAACAACCATTTTCTAGGCAAAGCCGCTTAAAGAAGTTGAACTTTTAACTTACTCATTGAAAACCTTGGTACTAAATAGTACAAGATTCAAATTAACTTTGAAGCTAATCCTAAGTGCCCACCTGGGCAGAGGCTGATTTTAAGGTGCCAACTAGTTTGGAGCCTCCCCCTAAATTGTAGACTGGGTGTTTAGGGTCAATGTAATGGAAGTCCCTTTTTGGGACATAAAATTGATTCTGACCTACTTGCTTTGTTAGATAAGCTTTCGGAACCCACGCTTTTCGTTGATTTTTGCGGGGGTGGATAAAGGAGATAAAAGATCTTTGGTTCGATCTTGATTTATATCCAATCCCAGATTTGTTGTACATGCCCTTTTGTGATCCAAGAATAAGGTCAAGGTTCTTGGATCGGGGTTGTGAAAGTTGCTAGTAGATCCTTAAGTTTTAGGACTTCACCCTTTAGGGTTAAGTTTTCAGTTTCAAGCTCAATTAATTTTTGATTTTTAGTTTGTTCAGTTATGTTATGGTATTAATTAATTGCTCCTTAAGGTCTTGATTTTCCTTAAGGAGCTGGTCATTTCTAGATTCAGATTCAAGCAATTTTTTATTTAAAACAGAAATAATTTTAAAGAACTTTTCATTTACTGAATCTAAATATACCTTAGTCGAGTCGAAAAGTCCGATCTCTTGACTCGACTCGTATTCGGAATCCTCGTCTTGCTCCGAGTCCGATTCTGGTCCGGTTGCCATCAGTGCGAGGTAGCTTGCATTCTTCGGTTGTTCATCGTCGGAATCGTCCGAGCTTTCATCCCACGTGGCTTGAAGAGCCTTCTTTA
>JAGFNQ010005267.1:114306-163293 GCA_024364735.1 Boesenbergia rotunda
TGATGCCGCTAAAAGCAATCTTTAATCGGATTGTGATTAATACGATAATTGGGTGTAAGACAAAACGTAGAGAGAATAGTGTTGAGTCAATAGAGGATTCACCGCTCTCTTGGATTTGGGAATTAATTACATCCTGACTGCTTGATAGAGATATTAGTGACTCGAAATCTATGGCCATGAGAGGAATGATTATCATTCAAGATGAGTCTATTATATCTTAGAAATCAAGTAAAACAATTAATTGGTGATGATGCATACTGCACCGAATTAATTGAGATGTAGGATAAAGATGAAGAGATTGAATTACACAGTAATCGGTTCATGGAGGTTTTAGTTTATAACTAATATTCAATCACGTTGGGTGGCTAAAAACTGTTGCTAGATGGTTACCTTAGTCTGTGTATGGATTTACACTGCCTTCATGTATAGAACCTAGAGGGTCGCACGCATAGCACATAGACACGAACAGTATCTGTAGTTGATTATTTTAGTGGATACTAAAATTAATCAATTTATTATTTCTGAACAAGAATTAATTGGATTATTAATTATTTCTGAAATATCGGAAGCGAGAATGGATCAAGATCAAATATGGATTTATTTGATGTAGAGAAGAGAGAGTAGATTTATCTCTTATTCTCTTTGAAGAATTTGAAGGGTCACAATTATTGTGGCAATAATGGAGAAGATGAAGAGTCTCTATTAATGATTATTAATAGAGAATTTCAAAAGTCATAATTATAATTACTTAATGAAGAATATGAAGAGTCATGTCTCTTCATCTTCCTTGGAGGCTATATATAGCCATCCTTGGAAGAAGACCCGAGCGGCTCTAAGGTCTTCTTTATGGTCTCTCTTGTGCGAGCTCTCTTCATCTCTCCTGGGAAGCCTTCGGTAGCCTACTTCTTCTCTAGTTGGAGACGCATCTCCAGATCCGTAGTGCATCCGAAAGAATTCTGTCGATCCAAGTGGCTAGCACCTAACGGATCATCTAGTTCGTGATCTTGTGCGCGTGGATACCGCTAGAGGAGTCACACGTGGGGATCTCATTTGTTCGTGATATTATTCACAAATAAGCAAATGATTACAAGGTATGTTTTCAGTTTATGCTTGTTTTCGCATCATTTTGTTTAGAATTATATGTACCACGAAAAGATCCATGATTTAAGAGCAGATTTTTGCTTATTATAAATATTCCGCTGCGCTTAGAACCCAACAGCTGTCGTAGAGGCTATTCATTTGTAAACTCAGTTTATAAAAGGTGATGGTGAATCCTGTTGGTTGATGACTTGTATCTCCTCGGTATTTGACTTAGTCGATTTACGACTGTCGGATCTTACGGGAGGTTGCTTTTAGAAGAAACAAACTGATTGGTTTACGTCGAGGCTAGTATTCGACACTATCTCCGTAAAATGATATTGCACCGCTACTGGTGCTCACGGATAGCAGCAATTCATTTCCAAGATACAACGACGTCGTCTCGGAATAGTAGCACTTCAAATTCTGAGACCGGCGAACCTTTCCGTAGGCTTTTTGGACTCTCGATGCAGAAGATGGATAAGTGCAAATGCTTTTAGATTGCAATGATTGAATGAATGAAATGATCAAGTGGAGGGATCTATTTATATTGAGTGAAGAGGTAAGTACCCTTTGGTTCGGCCAGATCTGGACCATTCATAATTAAAGGGTATAACCCTTTAAAGGTCTTTTAATCTCATCCCTTGATCTGAAGAGTTATAACTCTTCAGATCTCATCTTGATCTCAGCCGTCAGATTAGATCATTTATTCCGACGCCTCAGATCAGTTCTCCCTCTTGATAGTCAGATTCGAATCCGACGCTCCAGATCGCACCTGCCTGCGATCTGTCCAGATCTTTGATCTGACGCTCCAGATCGCACCTTCCTGCGATCTGTCCAGATCTTTGATCCGACGGCCACCATCTGTTCGCCCAATCCAATCATCGTTCTCTACACAGTCACGTGCCACATAGGCACTGCCTCGTCACCGACATGCCACATGGTGCCACCTGATTACGACACGTCATCGCCACGTGGAGCATAAATTAAAGCTCCTCGTGACGATGCGAAGTGCAAAGTGCGCCAACAAAGCACCCATTACGCGCGTGGCGGGTGGCGGACTCGTAGGTGCAAGCACCTGCTCGTCCAAGGGTAGAGACCTCCTGTGCTTTTGTATTAGCAACATTAGCATAGGAACACATATAAGGAAACACTGGCTCTCGCCGATTAGCAATGTGGGACTAAAAGCCCCATCTTTTTCCTTAATGTTTATTTGAGCGTATCTTGAACAATTAATTTCTCATTCACCCTTAATCGGTTTTGAGCAAATAAATAGTCCAGATTTATCTACGCGAAACGTATATTTCAATTTTGAAGTCAAACTTGACTTTCAATGATCGATGGCATCAAAATTTTACTTTGCAAATTCGTATCCAATAATTCCCCACATGAATGGAAATTAATGCATGTATTGCATGTATGCATGTTGACACTTTACAAGAGTCCAATCGATAAGTCAATGCATCGGGAAATGTAGCTTGTGGCTTTGAACCTTCCGTAGTGGAATGCTATCGAGCATACTAGGCTGCTTAGTGAACGTGATGTCTTGAACTGCTCAGCTGTTGGTGTACACTAAGACAATAACACCCACACAGAGACTTATCTCACCTACTTTTGGTTCTCATGGTTGGTTCCGTTTTGGCCATGGACACCATCTTGGATTCATGAGTGTTTCATTGAAGCGGTCTATCTTCACACTCACATAGGTGACACTTCTATCAAGAGTATCCTACCATACTCCACCTTAAAGGTATAGAAGTCATTAAAAACATAAGCTTATCCTCACTACATGTGGTAGGGCAGCACCAAATCATCCTAGGATTGGGATAGTAGAGATAATTATTTCTCTTGTGCTGTTACACAACTTCTGTAACTTCGTTATCCCATTGAACCAATATCTTGGGATCTCCAGTCAACATGATTGGGTTACCGCTACAGTCGTTTTTAGTTGTAGATTTTCAATCTCATTCCTCTTGATGAGCAGTATACTTGATCTCGATTTAGCCCCTTCGTTAGGGGATCTGCCAAATTATCCTTAGATTTGACATAATCGATTATAATCACTCCGTTCGAGATCAACTGCCTAATGGTATTATGTCGACGACGTATATGTCGTAACTTACCATTATACATACTACTCTGTGCTCTTCCAATTGCCGATTGACTATCACAGTGGATAAGTACGGCGAGCACAGGTTTTGTCCAGCTCGGAATATCTTCCAAGAAATTTCGCAGTCATTTATCTTCTTCAGCTGCTTTGCCAAGTGCTATAAACTCGGATTCCATTGTTGACCGAGCTATGCATGTCTGCTTAGTGGATTTCTAAGATACTGCTCCCCCATTGATCGTGAATACATATCCACTAGTGGATTTGGAGCCTTTTGTATCGGAGATCTAATTAGCATCACAATATCCCTCCAAGACTACGGGATACCTTCCGTAATGTAATCCGTAGTTCATAGTATATTTTAAATATCTAAGAACTCGCATCAGTGCTTTCCAATGGGTGTCGTTTGGATTGCTCGTAAAACGACTCAGTTTGTTGACCACACAGGCAATATCCGGGTGAGTACAGTTTATGAGATACATCAAACTGTCAATTATCCGGAAATATTCCAATTGCGATATGAGTTCACCATGATTTTTCGCTAAGTGTTGACTTAGATCCATAGGTGTTTTTATAGTAGAGAGATCCATAGGTGTTTTTATAGTAGAGAGATTTATTTTTATAGCATTGAATCTTTTCAACACTGACTCTACATAATGGGATTGTGTTAAAATTATCCCATCAGACATCCTGAGAATTTTAATTCCCAATATAGTATCTGCTCGACCCATATCTTTCATGTCGAAACTATTAGTCAACATTTTCTTAGTACTCATGATGATATCATGATTACTTCCCATTATGAGCATGTCGTCTACGTATAGACAGACGATTACATAACTCTCAGGTATGCTTTTGACATAAATGCATTTGTCACATTCATTTATTCTGAATTCATTTAACAGTATTATTTTGTCAAATTTTTCGTGTCATTGCTTTGGCGCTTGTTTAAGTCTGTACTGTTGGATCGAGAAGAACGATAGAGGGGGGGTGAATATCGTAAAACGTTCGGATTTATAAAAGAGAATTAGCAGCCGAAATAAACACAGTAAAACACACGCGAACACCAAGATTTTACTTGGTTCAGAGTTGCGGTCGGCTCCTACTCCAAGGCCCACGGTCGTTGACCGTTTACTGCGGGCAATTCTATATGTGCGCAAAAACAGTTTACAAAATGTATTACAAGAATAGTACAGTAAACTTAAAAGCAGCTCTTCCTTACCGACGTCCGATGTAGATTGTATTTTCGGAGCAGAGGGACGTCGTCGGCGCTTGTATCTCGAGTCGGGAGGTTTCCGGAGCAGAGCGCGGGAGTAGAAGAGCGTGAATGCGTTGGAAAAATTGATTGTTGAGAAGCCTTTGTGTTGGGTGTTATTTATAGCACTTCGGGGCGCCCTGAACATTGGGGCCCCCCCCCACGTGTCAACCGATCCGGAATTACTTCGGTCAGCCCTTATCCCACTCGAATAGGGCTGCGGATTGACTCTGGGGGCGCCCGGGACGCTGGGGGCGCCCGGGACGCTGGGGGCGCCCTGGTTGACCTTTTCATCGAGCTTCTCGGCTGGATCAGAGTTATCCGCTTCGGTGGCTTGGGTGCGGGGCGCCCTGGGCACTGGGGGCGCCCGGGAGCACGGGGGCGCCCCGCCCACTTAGCTTCCGAAGCGTACTTTTGCTCTTCTTGTTTTGTATTCACCTTGGGGGCGCCCGGGGCACTGGGGGCGCCCTGCTCAGCTGCTGCCTCTCTCCTTTGAGGCGTTCTGAGCTGCAGACACTCATTCATTCGGTCCTGCATCCAGGGTTAGTCCAAAACAACGTAGAGCAATCAATTATTAGTTTTATACAGTCTTAGTTGTCTTGGTTCTGACTTTGGTTCTCCAATATGAAGCCCTAGGTCGAACCGACGCCTACTGTTCCCTCGACGGGGAACGCGTCCTCACCTACTCCTCTCAGGAGAATTTACCTGTTGCCAACCGGCTCCTCCGGTTGGACTTTTGCCTAGCGGTCCTTTGCCAAGTCTTGGATACCAAGCTGTCCTTCGCCCGGTGCCTAGCAGTCCTTCGCCGGGTCTTCGGATCCTGGCAGTCCTTCGCTAGGTGCCTAGCAGTCCTTCGTTAGGTCTTGGTTCCCAGGCTGTCCTTTGCCTGGTGCCTAGCAGTCCTTCGCTAGGTCTTCGTATCCTAGCAGCCCTTCGTAAGGTGCCCAGCTGCCCTTCGCCAGGACTTAGGGTTTCAATGTCTAGCATTCCTTCGCTAGGTGCCTAGCATTCCTTCGCTAGGACTTCAATCTGCACACTCAAGCAACATGTTAGATAACAAATAAGACTTAACTTTTGAACCCTTTGCCATTTATCAAAACACAGGTTCGACTTGGGTGCCGTCTGCACCAACAATCTCCCCCTTTTTGATTTATGGCAACCCGATTCAAAGAGTTAAGTTAATCAGAGTAGATGATAAACTAGTTTAGTTCCCTTCCCCTGGAAGGAGTCTCCCCCTAGGTTTTTCAAAGTTTTGTGGGGTTTGAAAAATTTCTAAGTCAACATGATGGAATTATTTTTTCAAAACTTAGAAGATTTTTCAAAAATAGATTTTTCAAAAAAAAATTTATACTTAGAAATTTTTAGAAGAACAACTTAGTGAAAAAAAGTGTCTTAACTTAAAAGATTTTTCAAAAATAGATTTTCCAAAAAAAATTTGTACTTAGAAATTTTAGAAGGACAACTTAGTGAAAAAGTTTCTAAGACATCTCTTTTGAGTTTTTGAAAGTACTTTAAAAGTTTTCAATCTCTTTAGTATTTCGAAACTTTTCTAGGGAAGTTTAGAAATAAGTACTTAGTGATAGCTTAAGTTTAAGTACTTAGAAAATACTTTATTTTGAAAACAATTTAGATTAAGTACTTTTGAAAACAATTTAGACTAAGTACTTTTGAAAGAGTAAAATAGAGTAAGTATATTTTTTTTGAAAAAACTAGATTAAGTACTTTTTTGAAAGAGTAAAATAGAGTAAGTATTTTTTTTGAAGAAACTAGAGTAAGTACTTTTTTGAAAGAGTAAAATAGAGTAAGTATTTTTTTTTTGAAGAAAGGATAAATAAAAGGAAATTTATCTAAAAAAAATTTAAAAATTCTCTCCTTTTCTCTCTCTTCCTCTTTGTCATATATAAAAAAAACAACTAATATAGCAAAATAACAGATAACTTGCATAATAATATAACAAAATAATGTGTTGTACTGAACCAATGCAAGATAGACTGAATCAAACCAATTTGAATTTTCTCTGTAGGGACCTGTCTAACCCAATTAGCTACTTACTAACTGTTATAAACAGTAGTTTTCGATAGAGTTAGTCGAGTTAAGTGTTCTGTTCAAGTTAGATTGTCTAAGCTTGACACTTAACTGGATTACTGTATCTAGTTGTATTTAGTGCCCCAATTGCTGCCGACGCACTGACTTAAAGCATCTTGAATTAAGGCAAAGACCTAAGCATCTCAACCCATTCTAGGTTATCAATCAACATTATCCTAAGGTGCTTGTGAGATGCTGGCTTCTAAATCTATAGGTGCATGCATTTTTAGGATTAGGGCCTAGGCTAAGTCCTTTTGCAAAAGAAACCCTAGTTTGAAAGGGGTAGTTTTTCAAGAAAAACTAAGAAAGAAAAAGAATAATAAAAAAACTGATTTTAAAATTCAGTAAAGCAGTTTTAAAACTATTTTTAAAAGTTGATTTTTCAAATCAAAAGAAACCAATAGAGTAAACTTATTCTACCAAGCATAATCTTAACTGCCTTCTTAGTGAGCTGAACTCAGACTCAGGTAGGGGTTTTGTGAATATGTCAGCTAAGTTAGATTTAGAGTCTATATGCTTAAGGACTATTTCACCTCTGGCTACATGATCTCTTACAAAATGGTGTTTAACTTCTATGTGTTTAGTTCTGGAATGTTGGATTGAGTTTTTAGTTAGGTTGATTGAGCTAATATTGTCAATGCAGACCTGAGTTTGAGTGTAGTTAAGATGGAAGTCTTTGAGAGTGTGCATCATCCATAAGAGTTGTGCTACACACTCTCCTAAAGCTACATACTCAGCTTCAGTTGTGGATAGAGCTACACAGTGTTGTTTTCTGCTGCACCAACTTACTAGACTATTTCCTAACAGTTTGCAGCTTCCACTTGTGCTCTTTCTATCTAATTTACAACCCGCGTAGTCAGAGTCTGAGTATCCCGACAATTGAAGGTTGAGGTCCTAGGATATCAAATCCCTACATTTAGGGTGCCCTTGACATATCTCAATATTCTTTTTAGGGCTGCTAAGTGCGTTTCCTTGGCACAGGTTTGGTATCTAGCACACATTCTTACAGCAAAAAGGATATCAGGTCTGCTTGCTGTAAGGTACAGTAGACTTCCAATCATACTTCTATATATTTTAAGGTCTACTGGTTTGCCATCAGGGTCACTATCTATTTTTATATTGGTGGCCATGGGGGTACTTATGCTTTTAGAGTTGTCCATTTTAAATTTCTTTATTAGTTCTTTAGCATATTTGGATTGATGGGCATAGTTTCCATCTCTAGTTTGTTTAATTTGTAACCCTAGGAAAAAGTTGAGCTCACCGACTAGGCTCATTTCAAACTCGTTTCCATTATTTTCACGAATTCTTTTAAAAAATTAGAGTTGGTGGACCTAAAGATTATGTCATTGATATAGATTTGGGCAATAAAGATTTCTTTTCCTAAGGTTTTAATAAATAAGGTTGAGTCAATTTGACCTTGTTTAAATTCTTTAGAAGTTAGGTAGGTTGATAGACATTCATACCAGGCCCTAGGAGCTTGTTTTAGTCCATAAAGTGCTTTAGTAAGTTTGTAAACATAGTCAGGTCTTTCTAAGTCCTCAAAACCAGGGGGTTGTCCTACATAGACTTCTTCCTTAATGAATCCATTTAGAAAGGCTGACTTTACATCCATTTGGTATAGTTTGAATCCTTTATGAGATGCAAAGGCTAATAATATCCTAATGGACTCAAGTCTAGCTACTGGGGCATAGGTTTCGTTATAATCTAACCCTTCTACTTGACTGAATCCTTTCGCTACTAAGCGGGCTTTATTTCTGACTATTTCTCCTTGATCATTTAACTTATTCCTAAAAACCCACTTAGTGTAAATGACGGATTTGCCCTTAGGTTTAGGTACTAATTCTCAGACTTGGTTTCTTTCGAATTGGGCTAACTCTTCTTGCATAGCTATGATCGAATCAGGATCAGGTAAGGCTTCCTCTATAGTCTTAGGTTCAATTTTTGAAATCATGGCTATCTGACTAAGGTTTCTATAGGAAGACCTAGTTCTGACTCCTAAAGTTGGATCACTGATGGACCCAAATAGACTGTCACGAATGTGGGTCTCAAATTTAGATATTTATAAATGCTGGAAACCCTTTTTGCAATCAAAAATATGAAAACGTAGTAAAGGGGCCACAGGTCGTATTTTTCCAAGGGCTAGTTCAAGTTGTTCAATTCGTGCTCGAGTTTATGTGTCGTCAAGAGTTTTGGGTTTCAAATTAAACTTGGGTTTGATTTGCAATGAGGAAATGAAAACACAATAAAAAGAAAGAAAACTTAACTAGGAAAGTTTAAGCTAAGAATGACAATTGATGAGCTTAACAATCGAACAACTAACTCAAACCAATGAAACTTGACTGAATTTGGAAAACAAACATGAATTCAAATTGCAAGAGTACATTACGGATTGTATTGAACTTAAGGTACTACCACTCAAATCCGAAACATAACTTGATACAATTGAAGCTATGAAACTTGATACACAAGGGATACGAGAACTATGTGCCAAAATTTGAGATTAACTGCAGAAATTGTAGCTGATCAACTCAGCTTGGAAAGCTAGGCTATCAGGGATCTAAGTCACAGAATTAAAGGAAGAAACTTCATAAATGAAGTGCAGAACAAGTAGAAATAGGAAAATGCAGAAAACTTACAAATTTGCAGAAAACACTACAAATGCATAACAAACTTAACAAAAGAAGCTAGATATGAATGCATCATCCATTGTTCAGACAAGAAATAGAGGAACTAAGGTTTACTTGACTCGAAATTCAGAAGCTACAACTGAAAAGGAACAGAAATTGGCACTGAACAGTTGCAGAAAGAAAAAAAAACTGATTCACAAGGACACAAAACTGAAAATTGACAGAATTGCTAAATGGAAAATCAAACTAAGAGTAAATGTACTTGATCACTTAACTATCTATCTATCTAATTCAAATGCAGTTTTAATAACAAATGAATGCGGAAGTGATACAAAAGCACTAAGTAAACTGATCAAAATACTGAAACTGTAAGTGGCACGTAGAAAACAGGGCTGATACAATGAAAATAGGATTGAAACGCAAGCTGTAAACTAAAAATTCACTGAATTTGAATATAATGGATCACTGAACAAGTTCACTAACTAATCTACTTGCAATATAGAACCTAATTAAAGCTTGAAAAATTCAGAAACGAAAATGAAATAGCTGATACAAGACAGAATAGGAATAAATTTGCAGAAACTGAAATTACAGCTAGGAAAACAAGAAAAACAGTAAAAACTAAGCCTCGATCCTTCCCATGTTTCAAGACCACCTTGTTCGTCACGCAAGGGCAAGCCAAGAACCCCTTCAACTCGCAAATCAATTGGAAATTGGCTTCACTGTCAAATCTGCTCACAGATTTCACTTGGCTGGAAAATCCAATTCGATCTCCTAGATCTCAATGTGAAAGGTTGTGATGATGATTTGGAAATCATCTGAGCTCATCCTAGGACCCCTACAGATGGTTCAGATGGAAGGAAATGGACGCGGTTGAGATCCAAGAGCTCAAATCACAGATCTGCCGAAACCCTCAAGCAGCTCTGCATCCGGCGCAATCTGGAGCTAAAATTGCCACTGAAGCTTCTCCTAACGATCCAAATCTTGCTCCAATGGTTGTGATCGAGTTGGCCACGCCTTCACTGAAGAAAATCGCCACAAGAACGAAGAACAAATGAAACAGAATGAAGAACAGCTACGGAAACTGGCGAAGACGCGACAGATCTAAAAACAGGGGAAGTCTATTTTTGTAGTTAAAGCAGTGGACGGCTCAGATTAATTCCGCTTCATCCAACAGTTGATCTTCGTTCGATTTGATTCAAATTTTCCAGATCTTGATCAGAGGTCAGGATCATCCTCGTGGTAGTTCGGATCTTCCAGATTTGAAATGGATAGTTCAGATCACCTTGGTCTTTGAATGGACGGTCTAGATCTCTCTGATCGTGATCCAACGGTCAGATGATCTCCGATTGGGCTGAAACCTTCAGATCATGATCTGATCGCTCGATTAGCCTTAACCCCAGCTCGGATTGATCAGAAGTTCTCAGATGGTCTAGATCTAACCGTTCTTGCATCGGACGGTCCAAATGAGTCGACGCTTGATCACTTGATCTAGTCCACTTTTGACTCAACATTTGACCCAACATGACCTAGGTCCATGATCCCTCCAAGCCTACAAAAGTAGATCAAAAATTTAGTGACAAAACAACTCAAATATATCAAAATTTGCAATTAAGTCCAAAAAGAGTATAAATCCTAAAACCTAGGGTAAATCCACAATTACACAAGTAAAATATGGGTCAAACACGGATTTAAGCATATGAAATGATCAATAAAATGATACTTATCAACTCCCCCACACTTAAGCTTGAGCGTCTCGCGAAAAGTACTAAATATGTATCCCCTAGCTTTTTCTCAAACATAAGTAGAAGCAATTGAAAATAAATTACCTAGGGTTATTAATTCTCAAAAATCTAAACTCTATAGACTAGTATCTTGTCCTTAAATCAACAACTTAGCAATTCAACCTTCATGATTCATTGAGATGAATTTCATTCACTAAACCTCTCAAGGGAAACTTTTGGTGGCTTTCTTCCTAAGTTCTAAGTACATGATGAAAATGGAGCTCACTCATACACACATGCTTCTTGCACTACCATAGGCTTGCTTATTATCTACTCTCCACCATTATTCATGATTAGAATCAATCATCCACAAAAGTTTATTCAAAAGTGAAAGACATATGAAATGGTAGAAATGAAATAAAAGTCAAGTAAATAGCAAATTTGAATGAGTGGAAGACTTGGATGTTCAAGGATATTCTTGATGCCCTTTGCCCTCCTTTCAGTCCATATAATGAAGTCAAAGTGGAATGAAGTGAGGCTTTGACATTGCCCTTCAAAAATCTTATGAAAATAATTCATCAACTCCTTGTGCCAATTTCACTCTTGCGTGCCATTTTGCCTCTTTCTCTTTTCTTTTCTGTTTTTTTTCTTCCTTTCTTTTCTCTAATGAAATCAGAATGTAATGGAGCAAATCTTCAATTTGGATGAGAGTATCTTCACTGATTTATGGTGCTGAAACTCAATGGTGAGCCAACTTTGTTCCTTTTCTTTTCTCAAACTATTTTTTTTCTGTTTCTAACTGTTTTTCTTTTCTGTTCAGCTGCTACTTTCCATTTTGCTTCTTCATTTTGTTCAGTCCTGATGTGCTTAGCTCCCAAATCTTTGTTCAGAAACTGGCTACAAACTTAATACTGCCGTGAGCTTCAATGGATTGCCTCTTGTTCCTTTGTTTTTTCTGTTTTTTTTTCAAACTGTTTTTTTTCCTTCTCTCCAATCTTCTAATGGACTCATTCGGATCAGCATTCATATCAGAAAGCTTGAGACATCAAATAGTAATCAGAGACAAAATTTTGATGCTCCACATATAGCCTTTGCTAACTCTTCCAACTCTCTTTCGATACCCATCACTTCAAGTTGGCACAAGTTCTTCCACTTACATTTTTTTTTTCAAATTCTAGCTCCCAAGCAATTCATTTCAGATTTCCGAACCTTCAAGCTCTTCACCCTTGAAATTTTCTGGTTTCTTATTCATCAATTAGCATCACTAGTAATGGAGCAATTACTTACTTCCTTGTGTTTTTTTTTCCGTTTCATTTCACTTTTGCTCAGTTTTTTTTCCTTCTTTAACTGAATTAAGCTTTGCACAGAATTCCTACATTAGTTTCATGTTAACTCAGCTGCCATTCATCCTCTAGCATAATAGCCGAAACATGCTCCAAGGTAATTTTGATACATCTTCTTCAATTGGGTGCCATTTCTTTTCTTCATTGCGGATTT
The DNA here is from genome assembly GCA_024364735.1 of Boesenbergia rotunda. NCBI lineage: Eukaryota > Viridiplantae > Streptophyta > Magnoliopsida > Zingiberales > Zingiberaceae > Boesenbergia > Boesenbergia rotunda. The sequence continues at coordinate 126,679 of JAGFNQ010005267.1, forward strand.
TTTTCTTCATTGTATGCCATTTGTTTTCCTTGGATCTTCAAATAATGAGCAAGAATTTGTTGGATCGAGAGAACCGATAGAGGGGGGTGAATATCGAAAATCGTTCGGATTTTAGGTAAAGAGAAATTGCACAGCGGAAAAACACAACACACGCAAACACAATAGTTTTTACTTGGTTCGGAGCCTAGGTTGACTCCTACTCCAAGGCCCACGGTCGTTGACCGTTTTCTGCGGGCAATTCTATATGTCGCAAAAGTAGTTTACAAAAATATTTAACAGAATTCAGTACAGTAAACCAAAATAGCTCTTCTTTATCGACGTCCGGAGTGGATTGACTTTTTCCGGAGCAGCAGGACCTTGTCAGCTCGAGTTGGGAGGTTTCCAGGGCAGAGCGCGGGAGCAGAAGAGCGTTGAAGCGTTGAATTGAAGTGTTGTACGAAGCTTGGGGTCGAGGGCCCTTTATATAGGGCCTGGGGGAGCCCGGGACGTCGGGGGCGCCCCCCCCCCCCCCCCACGTGGCATTTGATCCGCCAATTCCTCGGTCAGCGTCTGATCCCTTTATTTTCGGGATCCGCTTTGACCGGGGCGCCCGGAGCGCTCGGGGCGCTCGGGGAACCCGGATTGACCGGGTCAAATCTTATCCCTCGGCTTCGCTGGGTTGAGCTTCGACGCTTGCGGTTGGGGCGCCCGGAGCGTTGGGGGCGCCCGGGAGCAGCGGGGGCGCCCGAGAGCACGGGGGCGCCCGCAGTATGTACTGTCGAAGCGTGCTTTTTACTTGTGTGTTTTGTGTTCACCTTGGGGGCGCCCGGGACACTCCGGGCGCCCTGGTCAGCTGTTGCCTCACTCCTTTGAGGCTCTCTGAGCTGCAGACACTCGTTCCTTCGGTCCTGCATCCAGGGTTAGTCCAAAACACAACAAAACATTAAGTGGTTAGTTTATACAGCCTTAGCTATCTTGGTTCTGACTTTGGGCTTCCAAAATGGAACCCTAGGTCGAACCGACGCCTACTGTTCCCTCGACGGGGAACGCGTCCTCACCTACTCCTCTCGGGAGAGTGTACCTGATGCCAACCGTTCCTCTGGTTGGTCTTTTGCCTGGCGGTCCTTTGCCAGGTCTTGGATGCCGAGCTGTCCTTCGCCCGGTGCCTAGCAGTCCTTCGCTAGGTCTTGGATACTGGCAATCCTTCGCCAGTTGCCTAGCAGTCCTTCGCTAGGGCTTTGTATCCTGGCAGTCCTTCGCCAGGTGCCTAGCAGTCCTTCGCTAGGGCTTTTTACCCTGGCATTCCTTCGCCAGTGCCTAGCAGTCCTTCGCTAGGGCTTTGTCTCTGCACACTTGAGTAACTTTATTAGATCACAAATAAACTTAACTTTGAATCCTTTGTCAATATCAAAACAAGGTTCGATACGGTGCTTCCTGCACCAACAGAATCTAGATGCCTCAATTGTTGTTTTCCTTAACTACTTCTTCTTGCTTGATCTTGATACCAAACTCAATTCAATTTGGCACATGATAAAAAAAATATTTTTTTTTTCAAACGAAGTGCATCCTTGATAAAACTTGATTCCAAATCAGTAACCACTCCCCCACACTTAATCTTTTGTCCGTCTCGGGCAAAATACATCAAAGAACATCCCCAAACAACAAGTCCCTAGAAAAAGAAATTAGAAGCAATATGAAGATTAGATAGGGAAAATGAGAAATATGAAGTAATACAAGGAAAATTTATGAAAATTGATATGAAATAAGAAACAAAATGATACACCTCTATAAATGCGATCCAATCATCGAGTTATGATTTTGAAAGAACCTAAGCAAGTTCTAGAGTACAATCACATGTATGTGTCACAAAAATAAGGCTAACCCTCACTAGGTACAAATAATTCATCTCAAGTCCTCAATCAAGAATCCATGGCCAAGTAGTACTCAAGCATCCAAGATTTCATCCATGAGCTCAAACCCTAAGTTTTAACAACCAAATTTAATTTATTTTCAAAAGACTCTAAAATGCTATAAAGATAACCTAAAGGGATACATTTATTCCTACTCATGAAGAAAAAATGCCAAAAGATATAAAATGGTATTTACAATGTCTATTTATTAATTCTACGCTATTCAAGCATTTATTAGCAAGGATTCATTTTAAAAGAAAATTCTACTTCTAACAAGCATAAAGTGGAAAAAGGCAATGAAAGAAAATGCAAGAAAAAGTAAACTCCCTTTTATTTCTGGCGGTCGGAGTCTATCAAGAAATAATCTCCATCATGGTAGTGGAGGAGTAGGAGTAGCTGAAACAATTTCCTTTATTTGCTCAATTTTATTTTGCATCACTCCCCCACACTTAAACTTTGCAATAAACTGTTCAGGTGGCCGAAGGTGATTTAAGTACAATAGCCACTTCAGAGGTGGAGTGCTATAAGTCAAAGCAAGGTCATCTCCTCCCTCTTTATTCTTTTGGAAAACTTTCCAGGTGGTTGAAGACTGTCTAGATGGAGTACCCACTCAAGAAATCTCTGAGACCCTGCAAAAACATGTAAAACCTTTCTCAAGCGTGCGGGGTAAGAAAGAAGTGCAATATCATCAATCTCTACATAAAATGTATCTAAAAATGCATCGCATCCAATAAAATCAATTTTTGGTACCTCAGTAAATTTTTCACAAGCATATTCTTCATGAGGTATATCAAGAAATGTTTCACAGTCAATAAAGTCAATCTCAGGTATCTCCATAAGTTTTTCACATTCAATTTTAGCATAAGAAATAGCAAGAGATTCTTCACAATAAACAACTTCAATTTTAGGCTCTAAAAATTTTTCAAAATCAATTTTAGCATAATCTGTCTCAAGAATATCATAGCAATGCATAAAATCAAGCCTGGGTGCCTCTAAAGAATTTTCAAAATTATTTTTCACAAATGATGTATCAAGACATTCTTCACATGCAAATCTAGACATCTCCCTGAAATTTTCTAAAGGAAAAGAAGAAATACTCACCTAATCGTGTTCAAAAATGTCTATTGGTTCTACAAGAAATACCTCCATCTCAGGCTCAAATTCTGGTGGGCATTCAACTGGAATAGGTGATCCTTGGGTACTTGCTCCCATCATGCAAGTCCCTACACTTTCTGGAAATGGTGGTGGTCCCTGGGGCTCTGTGCAATCCCCTACACCTGTAGAATAATCTCCTGTGCATGCCTCCTTAGTAATACCTGCAACAACCTTATTAAAAAGATTAGGACTATCAATAGCAATATCATCACAAAATACAAAACAAGAAAAATCAGGTAAAGCTTCCTCTGAAATCAACTCTCCTCCCACTATGTCAAATACACCATCATCATCATTAAACTGTGCCTCAACAGTCTCATCTGTGGTGTCTATGCTCATAATAGAACGATTTCCCTTAGGGTCCTTCATGGCATCGAAAATGCTAAACTGGACTACTATGTCTCCCACCTCCATCGAAAGGGTGCCAGCATATACATCAATTTTGGTTCTAGCAGTCTTCAGAAAAGGTCTTCCAAGGATAAGTGGGGATCTACGTGCAAGATACTCTCCCTCCATGTCTAGAATGTAGAAGTCCGCAGGGAAAATCAACTCTTTCACTTTAACTAACACATCTTCAATAACTCCTGCCGGGCGGGTCTGACTCCGGTCTGCTAGCTGAATCACAACTCCAGTGGGCTGTAGAGGACCAATGCCAAGCATCTGGAAGACTGTCCTGGGCATGACATTAATAGAAGCTCCTAAATCCAGCATGGCATCATGTAGCGTTGTGCTTCCTATCTCACAAGATACAGTAAACATGCCAGGGTCTTCACATTTCTGAGGTATGGCATGGATGAGTGATGAAACATTCTTCCCCATGCTGACCAATTCATTTTCCTTACGCTTCCTCTTGTTAACACATAGATCTTTCAAAAATTTTGCATACTTAGGAACCTGTTTAATCATTGTCAGCAAGGGTACATTAATTTCAACTTTACTAAAAAGTTTTACCAGCTCATTGTACTCTTTTGCTTTCTCCTCCTCCACGTGTCTTTTGGTTGGAGTTCTCCCCTGTGGAAAAGGCAAGGGCACTCTAAATTCTTCCTCTTGAACCGAAGATGGAAGGGCTGATTTTTGAGCTGCTGCCCTATTTTTTGGAGCTGCTGTAAAATCTGTTTCGGGGCTGATTTGTGCTTCGTTTTCCACAAAAATTACAAGATTGCTTGATGAAGAAGTTGGGCACGGGCTAGGGGTGGTATCCACTGAATTTGGAGTGGTTTCGGCACTGATTGGGGCTGGAAATGAAGATGTTGCCATGTTTTCAGAAAATTCAGCTCTTGGGTCATTTTGAGTTGATGCAACCTTCCCACTTCTCAAATAAATTCCGCTAATGTTGCCCTTAGGGTTAGGAACAGCTTGAGAAGGTAGTTGGCTTGATCCTTGAGCTTTACTTTGATTTATATCACTAGTCATTTGTCCAATTTGCCTCTCAATATTTTGTATAACGGCAAAAAGATTTCCTTGTTGTGTTTGTTGTATTTGGGACTGTTGGGGCTGAAATAATGGCTGATATTGCTGTTGGAAGGGCTGATAAGAATGCTGGAATGTTGAGGAATTTTTTTGAGAATTATACCCTTGAAAATTTTGATTTTGAAAAGGAACTTGTTGTAGTGAGGGCTGAAATTGGTTTTGGGGTTGAAATCCTTGGTTTTGGGGCTGCAAATTTTGATTCCAAGGCTGGAAATTTTGCTGCGGTTGTTGAACTTGTTGCTGTGGAGGTTGGTATGGCTGTGGATAATTCAGATTCCCTTGAAAGCCTTGTTGAAACCCTTGAAATGGCTGCTGAAATGGTTGCTGGAACATTTGTTGGGGTTGCTGAATTTGTTGTTGTGGAGGGCCTTGTTGGTAAAAAGAATTCCCGTACCTCAAATTTAGATGATCCCTCCACCCAGGGTTGTAAGTAGGAGAGTATGGGTTATTCCTAGCTTGAAATTGTCCCCTAACCAAAGCTGTCACTGACTCATCTTGTTGTAGGTTGGGACATGAATCTGAAGTGTGCTTATTGCTAGAACAAATACCACATACACTCATCACCACTTGACTTGATTGTGGAGGTACTGAAGGAGTTGAATTTTGACTTAAAATATTTAGGCCCATTTGCTTAACTGCTGATGTGAGCTCTACTAATGCATTCCTAATCTCCTTCTGATCATTAGAAACCCCTTGAACTTCATTAACCCCTCTAGTAGATAATGCTCTGCTTCCAAATTGCTGAGAATTTTCCGCCATATTTGAAATAAGCTCCCTAGCTTGACTTGGTGTTTTGTTGACTAAGGCCCCTCCAGCTGCTGCATCAATCATAATCCTATCCATCTGTAATAATTCTTCATAAAAGTATTGGATGAGGAGCTGCTCACTAATCTGATGATGGGGGCAACTGGAGCAAAGCTTGTTGAATCTTTCCCAGTAGTCATAGAGTGTCTCCCCCACTATCTGCTGAATGCCACAGATATTTTTTCTGATAATTGCTGTTCTGGAGGCTGGGAAATATTTCTCTAAGAATGCATTCTTCATGGAAATCCAGCTAGACACATGCCCAGTAGGTAAGTAGTAAAACCAGTCCTTAGCTGCTCCAGTCAAATAAAATGGAAAAGCCCTCAGTTTGATGTCTTCCTCTGAAATACCCTGAGGCTTCATAGTGGAGCAAGCAACATGAAACTCATGCAGGTGCCTATTTGGATCTTCTCCAGATAATCCTTGAAACTTAGGCAAAAGATGGATGAGTCCAGATCTGAGCTCAAAATCTCCACCCAGCTCTGGATATGCAATGCTGAAATACTGAAATGAAGCATCTGGTGCTGCGAGTTTTTTTCATGGTCTTCTGGTGGTCTGCCATCTGATCAACTGAATAGGCTGAAATAGACTGAGTAGGAATAATGCCAAAAGCCTCTAACACACTGAGCTGGCTCCTCCTAGCTCTGAAAGTCCTCTCAATCTCAGGGTCAAAATCTTCAAGATCACCACCTGTAGACCTGGTCATAAAAACAAAAACAAATCGCAGTACAAATATATAGAAAGATGAAACAAATAAAATCAGATCACAAAATATAGCAGTAAATGCAAATATGGATCAGGAAAAATATGAAATGAGTACACAAGCAAAAATCAAACAACTCAACTAGTATGTTCCCCGGCAACGGCGCCAAAAATTTGATGGACCCAAATAGACTGTCACGAATGTGGGTCTCAAATTTAGATATTTATAAATGCTGGAAACTCTTTTTGCAATCAAAAATATGAAAACGTAGTAAAGGGGCCACAGGTCGTATTTTTCCAAGGGCTAGTTCAAGTTGTTCAATTCGTGCTCGAGTTTATGTGTCGTCAAGAGTTTTGGGTTTCAAATTAAACTTGGGTTTGATTTGCAATAAGGAAATGAAAACACAATAAAAAGAAAGAAAACTTAACTAGGCATGTTTAAGCTAAGAATGACAATTGATGAGCTTAACAATCGAACAACTAACTCAAACCAATGAAACTTGACTGAATTTGGAAAACAAGCATGAATTCAAATTGCAAGAGTACATTACGGATTGTATTGAACTTAAGGTACTAGCACTCAAATCCGAAACCTAACTTGATACAATTGAAGCTATGAAACTTGATACACAAGGGATACGAGAACTATGTGCCAAAATTTGAGATTAACTGCAGAAATTGTAGCTGATCAACTCAGCTTGGAAAGCTAGGCTATCAGGGATCTAAGTCACAGAATTAAAGGAAGAAACTTCATAAATGAAGTGCAGAACAAGTAGAAATAGGAAAATGCAGAAAACTTACAAATTTGCAGAAAACACTACAAATGCATAACAAACTTAACAAAGGAAGCTAGATATGAATGCATCATCCATTGTTCAGACAAGAAATAGAGGAACTAAGGTTTACTTGACTCGAAATTCAGAAGCTACAACTGAAAAGGAACAGAAATTGGCACTGAACAGTTGCAGAAAGAAAAAAAACTGATTCACAAGGACACAAACTGAAAATTGACAGAATTGCTAAATGGAAAATCAAACTAAGAGTAAATGTACTTGATCACTTAACTATCTATCTATCTAATTCAAATGCAGTTTTAATAACAAATGAATGCGGAAGTGATACAAAAGCACTAAGTAAACTGATCAAAATACTGAAACTGTAAGTGGCACGCAGAAAACAGGGCTGATACACTGAAAATAGGATTGAAACGCAAGCTGTAAACTAAAAATTCACTGAATTTGAATACAATGGATCACTGAACAAGTTCACTAACTAATCTACTTGCAATATAGTACCTAATTAAAGCTGTAAAAATTCAGAAACGAAAATGAAATAGCTGATACAAGACAGAACAGGAACAAATTTGCAGAAACTGAAATTACAGCTAGGAAAACAAGAAAAATAGTAAAAACTAAGCCTCGATCCTTCCCATGTTTCAAGACCACCTTGTTCGTCACGCAAGGGCAAGCCAAGAACCCCTTCAACTCGCAAATCAATTGGAAATTGGCTTCACTGTCAAATCTGCTCACAGATTTCACTTGGCTGGAAAATCCAATTCGATCTCCTAGATCTCAATGTGAAAGGTTGAGATGATGATTTGGAAATCATCTGAGCTCATCCTAGGACCCCTACAGATGGTTCAGATGGAAGGAAATGGACGCGGTTGAGATCCAAGAGCTCAAATCACAGATCTGCCGAAACCCTCAAGCAGCTCTGCATCCGGCGCAATCTGGAGCTAAAATCGCCACTGAAGCTTCTCCCAACGATCCAAATCTTGCTCCAATGGTTGTGATCGAGTTGGTCACGCCTTCACTGAAGAAAATCGCCACAAGAACGAAGAACAAATGAAACAGAACGAAGAACAGCTACGGAAACTGGCGAAGACGTGACAGATCTGAAAACAGGGGAAGTCTATTTTTGTAGTTAAAGCAGTGGATGGCTCAGATTAATTCCGCTTCATCCAACGGTTGATCTTCGTCGGATTTGATTCAAATTTTCTAGATCTTGATCAGAGGTCAGGATCATCCTCGTGGTAGTTCGGATCTTCCAGATTTGAAATGGATAGTTCAGATCACCTTGGTCTTTGAATGGACGGTCTAGATCTCTCTGATCGTGATCCAACGGTCAGATGATCTCCGATTGGGCTGAAATCTTCAGATCTTGATCTGATCGCTCGATTAGCCTTAACCCCAGCTCGGATTGATCAGATGTTCTCAGATGGTCTAGATCTAACCATTCTTGCATCGGACGGTCCAAATGAGTCGACGCTTGATCACTTGATCTAGTCCACTTTTGACTCAACATTTGACCCAACATGACCTAGGTCCATGATCCCTCCAAGCCTACAAAAGTAGATCAATAATTTAGTGACAAAACAACTCAAATATATCAAAATTTGTAATTAAGTCCAAAAAGAGTATAAATCCTAAAACCTAGGGTAAATCCACAATTACACAAGTAAAATATGGGTCAAACACGGATTTAAGCATATGAAATGATCAATAAAATGATACTTATCAATCACCCACAATTTGATCAGTTGGGTGACTAAGTCTGGGTTTCTTGATTTTTCTTGAACTTGGTTCTGCCTCAGGTCCGTTTGGTCGATTTGGTTCAATGTTTGGTTCAACATTTGGTTCAGTTGACTCAGAAGTTGGTTCAATAGTTAGTTCATTCAAGGGTTCAATTAAGGGTTGAACAGTTTGTTCAGTATCTTCTTGATCAGCATTTGATGAAGTTAGGTCTGGATTATCAAATTTTGAGTTGATTTGTTCATCAAATATTAAGTTTGTTGTTTCTTCAATTTTCTTAGTTTGTTTGTTGTAAACCCTATAGGCTCTACTTGTGGTTGAATATCCTAGGAAGATGCCTGGGATTGACTTAGACTGGAATTTCCCTAGATAGTCCTTGGTGTTTAGGATATGAACTTTGTACCCAAAGACCCTTACGTAGTGTAGATTTGGAAGTCTATGGTATTATAGTTCATAGGGTATTTTATTGTGTCGTTTGTTGATTAGTACCCTATTTTGGATGTAGCAAGCCGTACTAATTGCTTCTGCCCAATATTGGTTAGCTAAGTTGAATTCATTGAGCATAGCCCTAGCGACTTTCTGTAGGGTTCTATTTTTCCTTTCGACTATGCCATTTTGTTGGGGTGTTCTAGGACACGAAAATTCATGTATATACCCATTTACCTTACAAAATCCTCGAACCGTTGATTTCCAAATTCTCCCCCGTGGTCACTTCTAAGTCTTTTGATTTTAGTATCGTTTTGATTTTCAATTAACTTACAGAATTCATTAAATAGGTTTAGGGTTTCATCTTTGGTCTTTAGAAACCTAACCCAGGTAAACCTAGAGTAATCATCAACTATTACTAAGCAATACCGGTTTTTGCTTAGTGACTTGGCTCCATGTGAATCAAATAGGTCAAGGTGCAGGAGCTCAAGTGTGGTTTGAGTTTGAACAGATTGGATTAGTTTGTGATTAGACCTGGTTTGTTTGCCTTGATTACATGATTCACATATTAAGTTTTCATGATTTTTAATTTTAGGGATACCTTTAATTAGGCCAAGTTGGGTGATTTTTTAAATTATTCTCAAATTTATGTGACTTAATCTCCTATGCCAGATGTTTGATTGTTCTAATTGAGTTAACATACATTTAGGTACTAGGGGTAGGTTTATGGTGTAAATATTATTTTTCCTAATGCCCTTAAGCATGATCTCCGAGTCTTGCAGGTTTTTAATCAGGCAGTTAGAATTGTTGAAGGTAACTACATAACCAGAATCACACAACTGACTTATGCTAAGCAAGTTAAAATTGAAGTTTTCAACCAAAAGCACTTTCTTAATAACAAAGTCAGATTTAAGTTCAATATTACCTGACCCAATTACCTTGAGTGTAGCATTGTTGCCAAATGCCACTGAGCCTAGGTTCTTGAACTTAAGTTTGGTGAATTTCAATTTATCTTTAGTCATGTATCTGGAGCAACCGCTATCCAACATCCATTGGTCCAAATCTTTATGTTCCTACACATAAAGAGTTTTGTTGATTTGGATCCAATTAGAATCAGGATTAGCCTAAATTGATTTTCACAGTCTAGTCTGTCTCACCCAAATCTAGGGTTATCAATCACGTTAGCCTTACAGATTTTGTGAGACATGTTTTGATAGTTTTATTTGAAGAACCATGATTTATTTTGAAAATCTCTAATTAATTTTGAAAACAATTGAGTTTGAGTTTATTTAAAAATAATGTTTGAATCTATAATTAACTGAAAATTTGTGTTAAATTCGAATTTGACAAAGAATAATTTGAATTTGAATTTCAAAGATTGGCTTCCAGGTCTTGGCGAGGCACTAGGCCTTCTTTGGCCGTAGCCTTATTGGATCATTAACCCTTTCCTTGACAAAGCCTTTCAATGAAATTTCATTTTCAAAATTATTCTTTGAGAAATTCTGGTCTAACTAGTTTGAGTCTTGGATCGGTAGCTTCGGCTAGTTTCACCAGTCTAAAGAGACCAAGTAGAGAATACTTGACCTTATTAGAATTGGCTTCCCTAACGTACTATCATCTCACCTCCACCCAATACTATGTTATTCAAATTTCAGTTAAGTTAGTTCAATCCTTAAACTAATCAGTCCTAAGTCTAAGCATGGTAAATTGTAGAAATTAAATAAACAAGCAAGCATGCCATTTGAAAACAAAAATTGAATTTTATCTAACAATAAATATAGTTTTTAATTTGGCTCCCCCTGGACTAAAGCCACGATAATGGTTAGGCAAGATGTGAATCTTGTCCTTGGGGATCCAATGCTGATTTGATCCAGTTTGTTTGTTCATGCACAGTTTGGGTACCCATGCCTGAACTTTAGGTCTGGACTGGTTCAGTACAGCATAGTAGGATCTTTGTCTAGATTTGGTTCTATAGCCTAGTCCAGATCGATTTAGAACTGACTTCTGTTTTCCAAGAATCATGTCATGACCCTTGGAACCAGAAGTGAATCGTTCTAAAGCTGATCTAAGGTCCTTAACTTGAGTTTTCAAGGAGGAGTTCTCTTTCTCAAGTTTTTCAACTTGAGTAGAGGTTCCTCCTTGAACCATCTCAGTTAAGGATCTAGAGTCAGCTCTCTCTTTCAGGAATTTTACTTCCTGTCAGAGAGATTCGACTCGGAGTTTAGCTTTTGCCAAATCTCGAGAAAGATACGAAATTAACTCATTTAATTGAATTCTTGTAAAACCACTTACAGTTATTTCGCCGTCCTCCGAGAATGTGAGTTTGTCGTCGTCCGGCTCCAACTCTGACTCTGTCTCTATTTCTTCTAAAGCGGTTAGTGCGAGCAGGTTCGACTGTGGGACCTCTTCTTCTTCTTCGGAGGAGGACTCATCCCACGTTGCCTGAAATGTCTTCTTCTTTCTTGTCTTCTTTGTTTCCTTCAGGTTGGGGCATTCAGTCTTGTAGTGGCCCTTCTTCTTGCACTCGTAGCAAGTTACATTGGGCTTGTTCTTTTTAGTTGAGGGTTCAGCTGGTTCTTCCTTTCTTCGGCTGGCTTTTCTTCTGTTGGTCTGGTTCTTCAGTTCTTTGTAGTAATCTCGGGCTAGCCGAACCAGCTTCGGTCGATTTCCCTCGGTGTCTTCTGAGTCTGAGTCTGAGTCAGACTCGGGTGCAGGTTGAGTCTTTTTCTTGGTTGTCTTTCCAGCTTTACCTGCAAGAAAAGCGATGCCTTTCTCGGCCAGATTGCAGTTAGTCTGCTCATGCAATTCAAGTTCAGAAAAAAGTTCATCTAACTTAATTTTGGAAAGATCCCTGGAAACTTTGTAAGCATCTACCATAGATGCCCACAAGGTGTTTCTTGGGAAAGCGTTAAGAGAATACCTTATTAGGTCACGGTTTTCTACCTTGTGACCGATTGTGTGTAGTCCGTTCATTAATTCCTAAATTCTGGCATGGAGCTGTGCTGCCGTTTCGTTGTCATTCATCTTGATCGTGTACAGCTTGTTCAAGAGGAGATCTCTCTTACTGATTCGAGTATCTGAAGTTCCTTCGTGCAGCTCGATCAGTTTGCCCCACAGCTCCTTGGCACTGTTGAATGGACCCACCCGGTTCAGCTCCTCTTTTGTTAGACCGCATTGGAGGATCTGGGTTGCTTTAGCATCCACTTCAATTCTTCTTTTCAGAGCGGTATCCCACTCAGTGTACGGTTGTGGTACTCCTTCAACGTTCTTTGGAATCTCTAGTCCAGACTGGATGATTATCCACATGTCCACCTGAGTTTTCAGGTGGACCTCCATTCGACTTTTCCAGTAGAAAAAGTCTTCTCCACTGAAAAGTGGAGGTATGGCTGTGCTGAATCCTTCTTGCATGGCCATTAAGGATTTTATCTGAAAAAGAGAGAAGAGAAAGAAAAAAATCTGTTCCAAGACTTGGTCTTGGATTAGTAGTGTGAGATAAAAAAAATTAAATATCGAGGGGTGTTGCACCGGTCTCGATTAACGATAAGAATTAAAAAAAAATAAGAAATAATTTTACAAAAAATTGAAAAATTCTCAAACTGGTGGTTGCACCAAATTTGAGCTTCCCCGCTCTGATACCACTTGTTGGATCGAGAAGAACGATAGAGGGGGGTGAATATCGTAAAACATTCGGATTTGTAAAAGAGAATTAGCAGCGGAAATAAACACAGTAAAACACACGCGAACACCAAGATTTTACTTGGTTCGGAGTCGCGGTCGGCTCCTACTCCAAGGCCCACGGTCGTTGACCGTTTACTGCGGGTAATTCTATATGTGCGCAAAAATAGCTTACAAAATGTATTACAAGAATAGTACAGTAAACTTAAAAGCAGCTCTTCATTACCGACGTCCAGTGTAGATTGTATTTTCGGAGCAGAGGAATGTCGTCGGCGCTTGTATCTCGAGTTGGGAGGTTTCCGGAGCAGAGCACGGGAGTAGAAGAGCGTGAATGCGTTGGAAGAATTGATTGTTAAGAAGCCTTGGTGTTGGGTGCTATTTATAGCACTTCGGGGCACCCTGAACGTTGGGGGCGCCCCCCCCCCCCCCCCCCCGCGCACGTGTCAACCGATCCGGAATTACCTCTGTCAGCCCTTATCCCACTCGAATAGGGCTGCGGATTGACTCTGGGGGCGCCCGGGAAGCTGGGGGCGCCCTGGTTGACCTTTTCAACGAGCTTCTCGGCTGGATCAGAGTTATCCGCTTCGGTGGCTTGGGTGCGGGGCGCCCGGGAGCACGGGGGCGCCCCACCCACTTAGCTTCCGAAGCGTACTTTTGCTCTTCTTGTTTTGTATTCACCTTGGGGGCACCCTGCTCAGCTGCTGCCTTTCTCCTTTGAGGCGTTCTGAGCTGCAGACACTCATTCCTTCGGTCCTGCATCCAGGGTTAGTCCAAAACAACGTAGAGCAATCAATTATTAGTTTTATACAGCCTTAGCTGTCTTGGTTCTGACTTTGGTTCTCCAATATGGAGCCCAAGGTCGAACCGACGCCTACTATTCGCTCGACGGGGAACGCGTCCTCACCTACTCCTCTTAGGAGAATTTACCTGTTGTCAACCGGCTCCTCCGGTTGGACTTTTGCCTAGCGGTCCTTTGCCAGGTCTTGGATACCAAGCTATCCTTCGCCCGGTGCCTAGCAGTCCTTCGCTAGGTCTTCGGATCCTGGCAGTCCTTCGCTAGGTGTCTAGCAGTCCTTCGCTAGGTCTTGGTTCCCAGGCTGTCCTTTGCCTGGTGCCTAGCAGTCCTTCGCTAGGTCTTCGTATCCTAGCAGCCCTTCGCTAGGTGCCCAGCTACCCTTCGCCAGGACTTAGGGTTTCAGTGCCTAGCATTCCTTCGCTAGGTGCCTAACATTCCTTCGCTAGGACTTCAATCTGCACACTCAAGCAACATGTTAGATAACAAATAAGACTTAACTTTTGAACCCTTTGCCATTTATCAAAACACATGTTCGACTTGGGTGCCGTCTGCACCAACATGTACAACGACTTAACAAGTCGAGACACCTTTCCCTCAGTTCCAGGAGCTATGAACCCCTCAAGTTGCTCCATGTAGATTTCTTCTTCCAACTCACCATTTAAGAACGCAGTCTTAACATCCATTTGGTGTATTTCAAGGTCATACAATGCTGCAATGACTATCAGCACTCGTATGGACGTAATCCTTGTCACCGGTGAGTAGGTATTAAAGTAATCAAGGTCTTCTTGTTGCTTGTACCCTTTAGTACAAGTCTGGCCTTATATTTATCAACTGATCCATCAATTTTATGCTTGCATTTTAGTATCCACTTACAACCTAATGGTTTAGTACCAGAAGAAAGATCTACTAATTCCCAAGTATGGTTATTCATGATGGACTCGATTTCACTATTGGCAACTTCTTTCCACAATGGGGTGTCGGGACCAGAGAGAGCTTCACTTAGTGTTCTTGGATCCATTTCTAACATGAATGTCATGAAATTTGGCCCGAACATTTCTCAACTCTACCTCGTTTGCTCCGACGTGGCTCTTCGCTTTGATCGTCAATAGCCCTTTTATGACAACTAAGTTCTGGAACAATATCTTTGTTAGAACTTTCGTTGTTATTATTTTGAACGTTTTCCTTCTTATTTGGGAACACGTCTTCAAAAAATATTGCATTCCGAGATTCTATAGTTGTACCTACATGAATATCAGGAATGTCTGACTTATGAACTATGAAGCGATATGCACTACTATTTTGTGCATATCCGACAAATATTGCATCGAACGTTTTAGGTCCGATCTTAACTTGCTTTGGCTTAGGTACTTCGACCTTTGCTAAGCACCTTCACACTTTCAAGTATTTGTACAATGACTCGCGGCCTTTCCATAGTTCATATGATGTTTTATCATTTTTCTTGTGAGGGATTTTGTTGATAATGTGGTTTGCTGATAATATGGCTTCCCCCCACAAGTTCTGGGGTAAGCCTGAATTTATCAACAAGACATTCATCATTTCTTTTAGTGTCCGATTTTTATGTTCGGCAACACTATTCGATTGACGTGAGTAAGGTGCCGTTGTCTGATGGATAATTCTAGATTCTGAACAGAATTCATCAAACGGTGCACTATATTCTCCACCTCTATCGCTACAAATTATTTTAATTCGTTTTTCAAGTTGATTTTCAACTTTCGTTTTATAGGTTTTGAAAGCTTCTAGGGCTTCATCTTTACTTCTTAAAAGAAAGACATAACAGAACCTCGTGTAGTCATCGATAAAAGTAATAAAATACTTTTTACCTCCTATAGTTTGCACGAATTTCAAGTCACATAGATCACACGTAGATCACTATGTATTAATTCTAAAGGAGTCATTGACCTTTCCACCGAATGAAAAGGTAGTCTCGTCATTTTCGCTTCCACTCACACTTCGCATTTGTGTGTTTCGTCAACATCGATGTTCGGTAATAAATTTAGTTTGACGAGACGTTTCAGAGTATTATTATTGACATGCCCAAGCCAATCATGCCATAAATTAAAACACTCAACAACATAGCTGGAAGCTTTTAATTTATTACCATCAAAATTACGATGTACATTCATTACAACCATCTTGAACAAATTTTGTTCTAAATACCCCTTTCCTACGAAGACATCGTTCTTCGTAAGCATAAAGTTGTTGGATTGGAACACTAGTTTGAATCCGACTTTAACAAGTGACGATCCAGAAACTAAGTTCTTCCTGATGTCGGGAACATAGAGCACATCAATGAGAGTTAGCTCCTTCCCAGACGTCATTTTTAGAACAACTGTCCCAAGTCCAACAATTGAGGACGTCGTGGAGTTGCCCATATAGAGCTTTCTTCCATTTATCGGGGTGTACTTGGAGAACATCGCCTTGTCCTAACAGACGTGGCGGGTTGCTCCAGTATCGATCCACCACTGCTTCGGGTTGTCCACCAAGTTGACTTCGAACACGACCGCAGTGAGATCCAGAGCGCTGAGATCTATGTTAGCGGAGGGTTGCGACTTGGTTCGCAACATTCATCTGGCTCTTGGTTGCCTTCTTCGGGCGTCTGCAGTCTTTGGGCATGTGTCCTGACTTTCCACAATTGTAGCACGTGCCCTTGAACCTTTTGCCTTGAGCCTTCTGGTTCGGTTGCTTTGGTTTCTTGGCTTCTTGGCTTTTGGTTCCGTCAGGTTGGACATCTCGTCGACTGTCTGCTTTGTTCCTCTAGAGTCAGATAATTTTCGATTATCCTCCTCTATTCGCAGCCGCAGGATGAGGTCTTCAAGTCCCATCTCCTTCTGCTTGTGCTTTAGGTAATTTTTGAAATCCTTCCATGACGGAGGGAGTTTCTCGATTACCGCATCAACTTTGAATGACTCATTCAGCGACATTCCTTCGGCATCCAGATCATGCATTATCAGTTGCATGTCTTGGACCTGAGACATGACGCTCTTGGAATCCACCATTTTGAAATCCAGAAACCGGCCGACGATTAATTTCTTCAGTTCGGCGTTTTCAGTTTTGTATTTATTCTCCAACGATTCCCACAATGACTTGGCCGTCTCCATCATTCAATATACGTTATATAGCGCATTGTCTAGCGCATTAAGAACGTAATTGCGGCACAAGAAGTCTCCGTGTGACCACGCATCGCGAGCAGCCTGGCTCCCGGAATTATTTTCCGTAACGGCTGGCGGGTCTTCACGCAGGAACCGTACAAGGTTCAGTGTGGTGAGGTAAAACAGCATCTTCTGCTGCCATCTTTTGAAGTCGACTCCGTTGAATTTCTCTGACTTCTCGGCGTGAGGGACGTCGGTTGGTACATTGAAGTCGGCTCCGTTGAATTTCTCCGGCTTCTCGGAGTGAGGGACGGCGGTTGGTACATCGTTGATTCCGGTCATATCAGTTTGCCGAATATCGTTTTATGATTGTTGGTTGATGACTTGTATCTCCTCGGTATTTGACTTAGTCGATTTACGACCGTCAGATCTTCCGGGAGGTTGCTTTTGGAAGAAGCAAATTGATTGGTTTACGCCGAGGCTAGTGTTCGACACTATCTCCGTAAAATGATATTGCTCCGTTACTGGTGCTCACGGATAGTAACAATTCGTTTCCAAGATACAACGACGTCGTCTCGGAATAGTAACACTTCAAATTCCGAGACTGGCGACTTATGTTCGAAATTACAACATCCCAAAGGCATTTATGTCATTTTAGCATATTTAACTTCCCACCTTCTAGTTTTCCTCCCAAATAAATAAAATAACTAAAAAAATACTGAATAAGAAATATCTATCTCCTCGCATGAATAACTCAAGAAACATTTAAATCTCATCCATTCTCTCTATGTTTTCTATCCATTCCCATCTTATTTTCTACCTTCACTGGCAAACAAACCAGTACGTTGACATCAAATATGGACCACATTGGAAGCTTGAAATGCTTCCAAAGAATGATTACATGAGTACAAACAAGAAGTCTCAATTGAAATTATTTTACAACTTGATGTAAAGTAGCATATATTTATTTTTTGTTTCATAGTTTATTTGGATGGAAACACTTAACAAAAAGGCAATGGGAAATTGGCACATTGTAGTTTATTTTGATTCATTTCAAATGTGGGCTGAAATAAAAGGCTGTTAAAAAGACAAATGATTAATCTATCCATCCCTAAAAATACTTACTTTATATACTTCTTATAAACCTTGACTTCCATATTAACCACTTAAAACATATAGTATCAACATTCACAATCTTCATTCTCAATTTTTGTTATCCCCACAGAATATGAAATATACAACAATATGTTCGAAATTACAACATCCCAGAGGCATTTGTGTTATTTTAGCATATATAACTTCCCACACTGCTAGTTTCCTCCCAAATAAACAAAATAACTAAAAATAATAGTGAATAAGAACTTTCCATCTCCTCCGGTGAATAAATCAAGAAACGTTTAAGTCTCGTCCATTCTTCCTATGTTTTCTATCCATTCCCATCTTATTTTCTACCTTCGTCGGCAAACAAAGTTGTTAACATCGAATATGGTCCACATTGGATGTTTGAAATGTTGTCAAAGATTGATTACACCATTCTTCTTATGTTTTCTATCCATTTCCCATCTTATTTTCTACCTTCACCGATAAACAAAACTATTGACATCAAATATGGAGCACATTTGGAAGCTTGATATGCTGTCCAAGATTGATTACATGAGTACAAAGAGGAAGTCTCAATTGAAATTATTTTAATATGATCAAATAAATTAGTCAGGAAGGAAATAAGACAGTTAAAACAACTTAGATGTAAAGTAGCATATATATATATATATATATATATATATATATATATATATATATATATATATATATATATTTTGTTTCATAGTTTATTTGGATGGAAACACTTAACAAAAAGGCAATGGGAAATTGACACATTATAGTTTATTTTGATTCCTTTTCAAATATGGGGAGAAATAAAAGGATGTTAAAGAGACAAATGGCTAATCCATTTAGGGGCGGATTAGGATTTTAGGTTGGATATTAGTTTAGGAGTGTATATTAAATAATAAAAATAATTATTAAATGTATTATATAATAATGACTTTTTCAATCCTTTAAAGATGTATAATATATATTTAATTGAAATGTGAAAAATAAATTAAAAAAAATTAAAATTTAGTCTTACGAAGGATTTGAACTAAAAGAAAAAATAAAATTACCAAGTAAAATTACATATAAAAGATTGATTACATGAGTATATAGACAAAGTCTCAATTGAAATTATCTCAGCACCCTCAAGTAAACTAGTCGTGAAGGAAATAATACAAATAAAACAACTAGATATAAAGTAGCATATGATTTTTTTCCCGTAATTTATTTGGATGGAAACACTTAACAAATAAGCAAATGGGAAATTGTCAAATTTTATCTTAATTTTGATTCCGTTCAAATTAGGCCGAAATAAAAGGTTGTTAAGGAGAAAAATGACAAATATATCCCTCTCAAAAGAAAACTTACATCACATACTTCTTATAAACGTTATCACATACTTCTTATAAACGTTAATACCATATTAACCACTTAAAACATACCATATCAATATTCACACCATTTATTCTCAATTTTTATTATCCCTTAAGAATATAAAATCTACAATTATATTTTCGAAATAGCAACAGCCCAAAGGCATTGATGTCAATTTTACATATTTATAGTTTTCCTCCCAAATAAATAAAATAACTAAACAAACACTACGAATTTTCCATCTCCAATAAATAACTCAAGAAACTTTTAAACCTTATCCATTCTTCCTATGTTTTCTATCCAATTCGATCCAATTCGTCTGAAGTATTATAAACTTTAAAAAGCCATGATTTTCTGATTATAATGGTTGTAAACTGACAAATTCTTTTACGTTATCTTTCAATAAAAATCTATCTTTTCCTCCTAATCCTTTTGAACTTGTTCATTTTGATGTGTGGGGTCTTCTCCTATTACCACAAAAGACGATCAAGATACTTATCTCTTTTATTATTGATTGCACTCATTATGATTGAGTTTATCTTATGAAACACAACTTTGATTATCTTACCATCTTTAATGACTTAAAGCTCTTGTCAAAACTCAGCATTCAACTATTATCAAGTTTTTTCGTTGTGATTTGAGGGGGAGGGGGGGGGGGGGGGGGGGGGGGCGAGTACACATCCAGTGATTTTTCTCATTTACTTGCATCAAAAGATACTATATATCAAATCTCGTGTCGAGAAACACCAGAATAAAATGGAGTTGTAGAGAGAAAGTATAGACATCTTATTAAAACAATCCACTTATTCTTATTGTATGCGGATGTTCCTAGTAACTTTTGGGGACAAACAATTCAAACTGCTATTCATGTAATTAATAGGATTTCGACTTCTCACAATGCAGGTTTGTCTCCTTTTTAAAAATTGTATAGTCGTGCTCCTGATTATTCCTCTTTATGTGTTTTTGGTTATACCTATTTTGTTCTCCGACCACATATCAAGCGTGATAAGTTGTCCTCTAGGCCTATTTTGTGTGTCTTCCTTTGTTATGGTGTTGTTCAAAAGGCATATCATTATTTTGATCCAGTCAGTAAAAAAATTTATGTCTCTCGTCATGTTGTATTTCTTGAACATATTCCTTTCTTCTACGTACCCTCTACCCCACATGACATGACTCATACAAATCTTATTTGCATTGATCACTTAAGGTACCGACACTGATGAAGCCTCCCCCACGGCTACCCTTCCCCATGATATCTCCACTAAATTTGGTATTCTCGAGACATCTCCTCCTCCTCCCCCTCCTACGACTATTCCATCACCTTATGAGATTGTGCAAAATCCTATGTCTACTATGCTACTCAATTTTGCTATCTCTGTTCATCATCTTTCTGAGTCATTGTCCTATAGAGAAGTTGTTGGTGATCCTCTTTGGAAAAATATTATGACTGAAGAATTAACTACCCTGCATCAGACTCATAGTTGAGATTTGTTACCGCTGCCACCAGGGAAACACATCATTGGTTCTCGTTGGGTCTATAAGATCAAAGCTAAATTTGATGGTTCGGTCGAAAGCTCCTCTTGTTGCTAAAAGTTACTCTCAGAAATATGATATAGATTATGAGGAAACTTTTGCCCCTATGTAATTGGTGTTGCCTCTATTTGTCAATGGAAAATATCTCAGATGGATGTCAAGAATGCCTTCTTGAATGGTGATCTTAAGAAGAGGTATATATTATGCCTCCTCCTGTAGTTGCTCACCAACCTGGTGAAGTTTACAAGCTTTGCAAAGCTCTCTATGAACTCAAACAAGCACCACATACTTGATTTGCTAAGTTTTCCATAGTGATTACCTCAATTAGCTTTCATCCTAGTAATCATGATTCAGCTTTATTTGTCAGGTGTATATGTACAGGTTGCATACTTTTGTCTGTATATGTGGATGACATGATAATTATGGTGATGATTTTGATAGAATTGAGTCATTAAAGTTTGAATTAGCTCGTTGTATCGCTATAAAAGATTTGGGTTTACTATGCTACTTTCTGGGAGATCAAGATCGTCTCTTCACCAAAAGGTTATCTCTTATCTCAGTTGAAGTACATAGTTGATCTATTTGAGCGTGTGTTTCAATTATAATAAGGTAGTTGATACTCCCCTTGAGACTAATGCTCAATACTCTCCATTAGATGGTTCTCCTTTATTAGATCCTAGCCTCTACCATACTATTGTGGGAAGCTTGGTTTATCTCATTGTAACTCGACATGATATTACGCATGATGTTCATGTGGTTAGTCAGTTTGTCACTGCACCGACTATAGTTCATTGAGTTGTTGTTCTTCGTATTCTCCGGTATCATCGAGGAACTCAGTTCAGCGTCTGTTATTCCCTTCTACTTCTTCGTTAGAGTTGCATGCATACTTTGATGTTGATTGGGCGGACAAGCCTACAGATTGTAAGTCGACCGCCGATTTCTATATTTTTCTTGGAGATTATCATATCTCATGGAAGAGTAAGAAGCAAAATATTATTTTTAAATCTTCTACAAAAGCTGAGTATATATCATATAAGAGTTACCGCTACTTGTGAGATTGTTTGGCTACGTTGATTGCTTGCATAAATGGAAATTCTTCTTCGGCAACCTACTGCTCTTCATTATGATAATCATATTGAGAAAACAAAGCATGTAGGAGTGTCATTCAGATTACGTGTAATATAATTTTTCATAAGAGAACAAAGTATATTGAGATTAATTATCATATCATTCGTCATGATCTATAGTTTGATACTATCACATTATCTTTCATTCCTTTCTCGTTGTAGATAACTGATATGTTTACTCAGGCTCATTCCGCTTCGCACTTTCATTTTTTGTCTAACAAACTATTAATGCTTCTTGTTATAGCATCATGAGTTTGAAGGGAGATATTAGATTATATATGTATTTATTAGGGATAGCGACGGATACCCCAACTCCGTTGCTAATAGCAATGGCTATTAAAATTATCCGTCGCTATTTGCGACGAATTTCGTAAAAAACCGTCGCTATTAGCGACGGAATAGCCAATATTCCATCGCTATTCCTGGAAAATTTCTAGCAGGTGCATTCCTCTTTTCCCCTTCCCATATATACATTCAATATATACAATATCATCCAAATCACACCACAAAAGGATATCCAAATAAAATACATACAAACCAAGAAATTTCATATCCAAACACATATCAAACATGTATCAAATACATATATACAAAATCCAAATCCAAACATATCATATAAGCATCGTAATGAACACAAAGTTAATATATAATACAAAAATTATAGTCTGGTAGAGAAACAATATATACATGAACTCAGAGTTAATACTGGATCAAAATGAACAATATTCTTGCACAATAGAATAGAAACTATTTAAATAAAAGTTAAATACAATGATAAAATAATATTAGTAAAAACATAACTAATTAGTGTAACTGATATAGAAAATGTAAATAACATTGAATGAAAGGTTCAAATCTCCAATATACATACCTTTCAACCCAGCCAATATCTGAATTAAACTCTGATAATGTTCAATCTGTAAACGAAAATGAATAAATAAGAAACAATTACTGATACATATAATAACAAACCAGATAGTCTAATAATTTGATTTTGTAAAATGTAGACAAAAAATATAACATACTACAAAAATATCTTTACTCATCTAAGGTATCCTCAGGATCCTGCGTCTCCTGAGACTCAAAACGAGGAGGGGAGGGAGGGGTGGGCATCCGTGTCATAGGCGATAGGGTCGCTGCAAAAGCTTGCATGTGACGCACTAACGCCTCAGTGTGTGCCTGACGGGCCCGCAAATCTCTCAACTCTGCATCCCTTGCTGCATCCCTCTCGGTCCACACTGCGTCCCTCTCGGCCCACGTCATCTCCATTGTCGTGAATCGAGTCCGCAGGGCATCATTTTCCTCCCGCAATTGACAAACCTCACTAGAGGAAGAGGAGGAGGATCCTGGACATCCCCTAACCCCTGAAGCTCTCATCTGATCATATGTGATTTTTATCTGAGAGCCTAGGCCGTATAAGGTGGTCTTCCTCCTTCCACTGACGACATCATAATAAATGTCATTCACCTGATCGGTGAAAAGAGGCTGTGAATCCTCCCCCTCTGCAGCAGGCTGAGACGCCTCTGCCTCTGCAACTCTAGTAGTCATTGCTTCCCGTGAAATAATAATTAAATTAATCTATATAAAATGTCAAAACAAATAAACTATAATTAATATACTTACATTGATTGCTAAGGAGTGTCGATCGACAAACAACTAGTAATGTTCAGTACAACAACTGATCTTATTCCGATGGAACTAAATTAGCATGCAAGTTTTCATCACTGGACTCCGTTGATACATCAACCTCCTCATTGTTAGATATCTCACCATCATCAATTTCCTCGAAAGAAACATTATCATTTATAAGTAATTGTGATGTTGATTGTATTTCTAAATCAACAGAGTTCATTATGGATTCTTCATTTTGATAAACAACGAAGTTGTAGGCAGTTATCGTATTTGGCATTTCAATGGTTGACCTAGGTTTCATTTGACAAACAGCTAGCCATTCACTTGGTTGTCTTCTCTTAGTTGGGTACTCAAGATAAAATACTTGATCAGCTTGCACCGCAAAGATGAAAAGTTCAAACTTGTTGAATCTTTTGGTTGAACCTCCTTAACTAAATTGTATAAACGATGTTTCCTAGTGCCCATCCTTGGAGTTGGATCATACCAAGAACATCTGAATAATACACATCTTTTGAAAGGTAACGTTGGGTATTCAACCTCGATAATTTTCTCTAGTCTGCCATAATAGTCAAATTGAGTATCATTGTTGTTGGTTGATCCTTTGACACAAACAACAGAATTATACGCTAGCCTTTGTGAATCACGTTGGCCCACATAAAATCTGTATCCATTAATGTAATAACCGGAGAAGATAGTCACAGTACGTAGAGGTTCGAATGCGAGATTTTTTATTCTTTCATCTTCTACATATGAAATTCTATGATCATTCACATATAATAGTGGGTGTTGATAAAATTAGATTAATATATAATAAAGAATTGTAAACATAAAAATACATATTAACTCACTTACATATATTTGAAACTAAAATGCAAATCCATGATGGTAAGTTATATGGTATTAAGATAACTGGTCATAATGAATATTGTTGTGAATAACTTCCAAATGGCTAAAATCCATCTGTAGAAAGTCCAAGTCATACATTGTCACACCCCGAGGAGTAGCTCGTCCGATACTGACCGGACTGCCTCTCCCTCGACCCGGCGGACAATCCAGAAACCTAACCTTTATGACTCTCTCAGCCCGCCTGTACCGCAGCCTATAGGGCTGGAACAAGCCACTGAATGAAAAACAAATGAAGATGACGACAAAAACTGTGTACCAGTACGACTTACGATAAAACAAAATGAAACAAAGGTCTCTATGGCACACAAAAGTACAACTATACCGCCGTGCTAAACAACACAGCAGAAATTAAAATAGCGAAAGCAAATGAAAATACTGTATGACCACAAATACAACTCAAACCAAAACACAAGTCGCTCCGAAATAGAAGGACTGGGGCAGGCTGCCGAGCACTCCAGACGATCAACCTGAAATGAAAAATAAGGCTGACGGTGTGAGTCTGAAAACTCAACGAATACATATATCTAGTATGCATAGTAAGCTATACTAGCAGTAAGAGTCAAACTGGCAACAGTAACACTAATAACAGTAGGACAATGCTGAATCTATAAATACTAAATAAAAGATACATATTAGAGTCATACAAACCTGAAGATGTAAAGGTCCAAATATCACACGGGTAAGATAAGGTCACTAGACCCTATGTACACATATCCTCTGAAGGTGCAGATCAATCACATATACTGTAACCAGATATATCAAATACGAGAAAACGTAATAATGCAAACAACAATAATCATGCAATGATGCATCATGTGCACATGATGTCTGTACGCACTCTAGCTACCCCTACACTAGGTGGCTAAGTGGGCAGAATGTCAGGGAGCCAACTGCTCCAACAACCATAACCCCAAAACCAGGCACGAGAGGAGCCAACTGCTCGCGGGTCACAGAACCCATCATGACATGTACCCATACGTCAACAAAGGGAGAGCCAACTGCTTGCGGGTCATACAACCCATCATGACATTTACTCAAAGCCAGAAAGGGGGATCCAACTGCTCTCTATACCACCTCTGCCTGCTACCACGCTCCTGCATCACTACCCATGAGTGACCGAGCGGAGACACAACAAATCAACTGCACACACCAAGAGGGGTCCCTGACTGCTACGATGCATCAGAATCACTGCTCATGAGTGACCGTGCAGAGTCTCGACAGGGCAACTGTGTGCACCCTCCAATAGCCACTACTGGCGTATGGCAATGTGTGTAGATCATGACCGTCATGACAAATGACATGTCTCAACCACATGACTAGGAGCTCTATGCCGCTAGCCCATGCGCATGCAAGAACAATGCATGACAATATCATACACCACACCTACCTAGCTAGTCTACCAATCATCAACATGATATGCAGAGGTCCAAATAACCGGTATGCACCATATCCAAGCCCTAGCGCTGGGTATAAGGTATCCTATCTCTAATCACGATATACAACATATGCGACAATAAAGAGTGAAGAGATACAACCTCGAAGTAGTACAGAAATAAATCTATTGTCTAAACAAACAGCTAATATCAAGGGTAAATATATGAAAACAGGATATAAATAAAACTCTACTGCTATCTATAACTAACTATGTATAAAATCTGTGACAATATCTAAATCGATAAGTCGGAAGTACCCGCCTCGATATGAAAAAATTCGTGCGATGAGAATCCCCCCGTCCAAAATAATATCCGCGACGAATAAATCAAATCAATGCCCTGCATCAAAAATACAACTTAGCTAATTATGTGATTTACAAATTAGCTAAGTTACACTTTAAATATAATTGGGATCAAATCCTAACTTCACCACACTCAATTAACACTAAGTTGAACCCAAATCTAAACTAAGCTAATCCTAATCCAGATTAAGTAAAATGCTACCCAAAACTCCTTTGGCTCACGGCAAAATAGAAGAGCCACACAGCACCTCCAAATCAAATCACAACCTATCCATACTCCACATACTAATTCAGATCACAGATCTAATTATACCCTCAACCTATTGAATCAAGAACCAAACCCATAGGAAGTTCAACACATCATCATTTGAAAAAGAACTCACACCCTGCCTCATTCCAGCCGACACAGAAAACTCACAGAATGTTATGAACTCCATTGATCGGAGAAAAGGAAGAAGTATGAAAAGAGAATTACATATCAATACCATTAGAAATGATCACAACCCAAAGGAAAACAAAACCATTCTACACAATCCAACCGATCCCCAAAAACCTGATCTAAACTGAAACATATGGCAAAACACAAAAATGGAACACCACCTCAGATCTAAGATAGAAAGCTTTGGGTTAATTACTTAGCTCCTTACCTCAATTTGGCCTCAACGGATAGACCTCTGCTCCAATCGACAAGACTGGGTCTAGCAGAAGAAATCAATCGTGATCTGCTCTAGATCTGAGGTACCTTCTTCCCCAAGGTCCTTGATCAGCCCCTCTTTGAACCCTAAATCAAGAACGCGACAAGATCACCGAGCGATCAAGGAAGAGAAACTAGAGAGATTGAATAGCAACCCTCACATGAGACTCAACCCCTTGAAGAACTCCGACGAAAAGATCCGAGAGATCGCCGATGCCTATTGGAAAGAGCGGCGCAAAGGATCGGCGGTAGGAGAAGAAGAGGAAGGCGAAGGAGGAATCGCAACTCTGAGTTTGGGATCTGCCGCAGGGAAGAAAGGAAAGGCTTTTAATAGGATTCGTCTTTCACAAAGACCCCCTCCTATTTTAGCTATTCGCTCGCTATCCCTTAATTTGAGTATATTTAGCTTTTCAGCCCTCCAAATTTTCAAATGTTAACATACATTACGTGGTTGCATAGCAAAGGAAGAAAATGTTAAATCTAAATGTTTTCATGCATGGGAATCACAAGGATGACACATTATGTCTCCATCATGTCCATGGTTTTGATGCCAGATCATATGACTTGCTGTTGTTGCTGATGTATACAAATGTTGGAGTCTAGCAGTCAAAGGAAAGTAATACATGACTTTGTAAAGAATATTTTTCTTCTTCTTCTCAACTATGTGAGTATTATGCTTGTAACGAGGATGATTACACATTTTATATTCCATCAACTCACTATCTTCGTTCCAATAGATCATGCAATTATTGACACAACAATGTATCTTCTCAACTAGCAAACTCAAGTCTCTAATTAGTTTTTTAGTATTGTAGAAACTATCAGTCATGCAGTTATCTGTTAGAAGCAACTCTAACATAAGTTGACATATGTCATCATAACATCGTTCTGAGAAATGATGTTCCGCTTTCATATTCAATAATTTTGTAGTAGCAGACAATTGAGAATGACCAGAAAGAACACCTTCTCATACTTCTCTTTCACTAGCCTTCAACATGTCATACATTTTTTAAACTTCAGAAATAGGTATTTGATCTACATTTGATTGATCAAATGCATTCATTGCATCATAAACCATTGATTGCATTGCATCACCAGGCCAATATGATGCCTCTGAACCAATTGAGTTTGATGATAAAGTGACAGAAGGTCCAACAGATTCAAATACATACAGCTCTCCATGACAATACCGTTGTAATAATCTGAAACAAACTCATACCTATAGATATGAGTTTTCACTGTATCCTCATCATGGAAAGCTGGATTTCTACATCTGCGTTGATTATATGGACACTTTAACTCAGTGTCATTCAAACACTCAGGATGACACTTTGCAAAGTTCACAAATTCTTCAACTCCAGCAAAAAAATTATTCACGGATAAATCCATTATCTAACCTATTATACATCTATGCCTTGTTCATATACATTGTATCTGAATTATCAATCACAAATAACAATCCATTATCAACCACAAACAACAATCTAAATTATCCAACTTTGTTTCTGATTAATCAAACAAAATTATTCTAATTAATCAAACAAGGCATATTAGACACATAATCAAATAAAATCATTCTAATGAATCAAATAATACATATTAGAGGCATAATCAAATAAAAACATTCTAATTAATCAAACAAAACATATTATAAGCATAATCAAACAAATATTAATCTTATACTAATGATAATTAATTAAACAAATTAGAAGCATAATTACAAAACATCTTAGAAGCATAATTAAATATCCTACCTAATTAATTAAGTGAATTAATTGATTAATTAATCAATTAATTAAACAATTAATTAATCAATTAATCACTTAATTAATACTTTAAAATTAGGGTTAATTTGGCCGCTGGCGGCAGCTGCGGCAGCCCGCGCGCGGCCGCGCCTAGCTGCGCAGCTGCCGGAAGATCTTCTTCGCCAAGGAAGAAGAGCATTGGTCGTGGAAGGAGAAAATAAAACTTGTTTGATAAGAAGACGAAAACGAAACTTGTTGTAGCGTACCTGAGACTGGAGGAGGGTGTGCCGGGGACGACGGAGACGCGACGGAGAAGAGGAAGAGAAAACTGAGCGCGCGACTGCCGAGGGGGGGAACGACGCAAATTAAACCTAATTTAGCGACAGAAATAACTTGTTCGTCGCTGATAGCAGCGGCTTTGACCAAATCGGTCGTTATTTTTAGAGGTTTGACCTGTATACCAATATTAGCGTAGCGACGGACATTTTAATTGTCCATCACTAATCGCTGATTTTTTGTAGTGACAGACGGCGAAGCGTTGGTATGCACCCGATGAAGACCACGTGGTCGCTCCTGTAAAGGACGAATCTCGCGCTATAGGGGGGGCGACGACGCAAATTAAACCTAATTTGGCGACGGAAATAACTTGTCCGTCGCTGATAGCAACGGATTATTATTATTCCGTCGCTATTAGCGACGGCTTTGACCAAATCGGTCGCTATTTTTAGGGATTTGACCTGTATGCCAATATTAGCGACGGATAATTTATATCCGTCGCTATTAGCGACGGACATTTTAATTGTCTGTTGCTAATCGTTGATTTTTTTGTAGTGACAGACGACGAAGCGTTGGTATGCGCCCGATGAAGACCACGTGGTCGCGCCTGTAAAGGACGAATCTCGCGCTATAGGCATTGGCGCGTAGGGAAATTTCAATCCTTAATTGTTTGATTCTTGTTTCAGCTTGCAATCTATTGCTAGATTTTCTTGTGCATTTGTGATCTCACAACATAATCTAAAGTTGTAGAAAAAACAGTGGATGCGACGAAACCGGTTGTAAAGTAAGTTTTCATTAATGATACGTTTGGAAAAGTAGGGGCGTTTGATTTGTTCTATTTTTTATTTTCATTTTTTAGAAAATTATATTTTTCTCATTTTTTGAAAAATAATTTTATTTTATTTTTTAATTTTTTAGAAAACATTATATCTTTTTTTAAAAAAATAAATCTGAAAAATATAAATTAAATACATTTTCTGAAAAATTATATTTTTATAAAAATAAAAAAAATAAATATATCAAACGGGACCTAAATCTTAACTTTCTGTTTTCTCGGTTTTCCCTTTGATACAAAGAAGAGGGGTGCTTTAACGGATAAGGAGAAGAAACCGAAGAAGGCAAAGACGTCCAAACAATCTACTGGTTGCAAGCGACCTCGCATAGCATTCTTCCTTTTCATGTAAACAAATAGAGGCCTAATTAAAGTCATTACAAGTGTTTCAAATTGTTCTAATTAATTCAATGCTGCATTACTACAAGCATGATTTAGGAATGGCATTTTAAATCATTTCGAGTTTTCAAGGTTCATCAGTAACTTTCAAACGAAATCGACTACAATCACTTCCCGGACAGCGATTCCAAGATATATAAGAGAAGATTAAGGAGAAGTTGCCCGGCCAGCATAAAGACTAGGATCTTGAAGTCAGATGACCTTCTAAATATGATCATGTTTGTCAATAAACACTACTAAATATGTTCACGTTCCTATAGTATTTCTAAATTTGTTGAATACTTCAAGTTATTAAACAACTCAATCAAGTTCGTTCAATGCAGATTAGTTGATTTGAGTCCAACTTGATTTGATCTATTGAGTGCTTTTTATCGAGCAATTAAAGATTAATTGCTTGTCTAATTTCCTTTTTAACTTCTCCATTTTCATTAAATTAGAATCAATGTGACTAAAGTTGCTAGATATTTGTCAATAGAAGACAAAAAAACACAACTTTATTGCTTCTGTATCCAGCATCGAACAAGACATCAAACTCCAATTAAACTTGATTCGTTCGTTCACTCGAACTCAATTACTTGCACAAGAATTAGAACAAGAAAAAAAGGATAAACAAAGTGCTGGAAAGTTGTTAAAATCTAAGGCTTCACAACAAGGGGAGTTCTGACATAATGTTTCCCGTCTGACCAGGTGAGACTGCCAAAAACATAGTCTGTGAATGATATACCATCCTTCAAAGCAACAGAAACTTCAAATTTCTTCTCCTCGCCAACTTCCTCAAATGTGAGGTTTGTAGGGTTTATTGTGACTGAAACACCTCTTGGTTCCACTAGTTGAACCAAGTACGTTCCAGGCGATCCAACATTCTTCACCACTCGAGTCACTGTAGTGCAGTTAGACAATTTAGGAATGGTGATTGAAGGATAATTCAGATCTTTGATATCAAGTGGTGTTGACGGGCATGAGTATGATCCGTTGCTGAACAATGCTATTTGAGTGGAGTTGTAGTGAAGGGAGCACAAGAAGTTCAAGTAATCCTGAGTTGTTAGATCATAAACCAATCCGGGATCCATAGCGCGGTTTGGTTGCACATGACCAGACCCATAGGCAAATGGCGTAGCCTTGACGAAGGACGAGTTCAACAATGGCTCTTCCATGTTATCTTGAGTTCTTGCTGCAAAAATGAGAAACATATAAAACTGGTGAACAACGTGGTTCCATTGATATCCTTGACTTATAAGTAGATAGTCGTCAGAACAATCAAGATAACAATGTCTTGAAGAAACTTCATGACAACATTGCCTGTAGTCATGATGGCCGACTTGATTGCAGCAGGACTCCAATCGGGATGTAGAGTTCTCAGAAGACCTACAACTCCAGATACATGAGGACATGACATCGAAGTGCCAGACACCGAATTGAAGGAAACATGGCGCTTATCAAAAACAAGACCAGTAGGACTAGCTGCTTTCGAGTAGGCGGCAATGACACTCACCCCTGGTGCAGTAATATCAGGCTGCAAGCAATGTGGAAAGATTTCAGCTAAACAATGGAGCAAATTGTATATTGTTAATGCCAACGAAGATTGCACTTTTCCAGTGAACCTTAAGGATCCAAGGGGTGATAACATTTGGTCCTTGAGAAGAGAAAGCGGCCATGAAAGGTGCTGGTTTTGTTCCAAGTTTTGTCTTTGGACTCGTAATGTAACCAAGTACCGACCTATGAATTTGTTCATATTAGTTCAATTCATACAACTAATCCAAAATGTACTTACATTTTAAACTAGATAACTCAAAGTGTTCTTGTTATAATGAATACCCAATGACACACATTAAGCAAAAATGCCAACAAAAGAAATCCTAAATAATTCAAGTAAGATCAACAATAAGGCATGGAACTAGGTATTTAAAGTTGCTTTACCAAACAACTGGAAAGAGAATAGCTAAGGCAAAATGGAATGACATTTGTCTTAGAAAAATGTGACAATTGCATGAAATTTGATTCTGCCTTCTTTATAATTGGAGATGTTTTCTATTCATAGTTATCAAAAAGATAGATAATGTGAGAACCAAATTCTAAAAGTGTGATCCCTATTCCAGTTGCTCTACCACAAATGAAGCAGCAGTATTTGGGCAATCAACAAGTGTTCTCTGCTTCCATGGAATCTCAATTCAAATTAGTGTAGCCTGACAATGATTACCTTTTGCTAGGAAGTAAACATCACTACCTTAGCTGCAGCTAACTAAACTCTTGTTTGCTCTTCTGTTTCTTCACTTTTTTCCTGAACTCTTGTTTATTTTTAAATTTTCAACAAAGAGAATATAGTTGAGCCCAATAGTTCAATTCCCATAATTGATAGTGATGGGCATCATTGTGACAATTTTTTTAATATCCTAGATTATGTAGACCGGAAGGATAGGAACCTAACAAATCTAGGTGGTTCTTTGGTGTATGGTAATTAGCTAGCCATGTACCACTAGTAGTGACAAAAGGAACGCCTACTCATAACTTCTTAGAGTATGAATCAAATCTATTTAAAAGTTTCTCATGAAGGAAGATAATATTTGTTAACTGTTTCAAATATCAAGTGCTCTCCCTTGGGGTGCATGAAAAACAATAAGCGATGAACAATATGTATTTAATCATCTACTTGTATCTACATGTAATTTTAGTTAAGTTCAGAAAAAGGACATGCCAATGAAGAGAATTGTAACATTGTGAAGCCAACTAGTATGATGGAATGCGCCGTAAAATCTCAATATAGGTTCAATAGGGAGATCATTTACTTAAAAAAAAGGCATTGATGAAAAGTGCACTTACTGGGTGGAATTGAGGTAAGAAAAGAGAAAACGACCATCAGTATAGTTGATGTGAGTTGCGGGAAGGACATGTGCATCTGCTATTATTTCGTTGCCGCTGTCTACATCATTTGCAAGAACCATCCCAACCCCACCAGCCTGGTAAACTGCCTCCCCCTTCTCTGCTCTTGCTGTGATGCCACGAAGGCACACGACAATCTTCCCCTTAGCTTTGCCTGGGTCTAGCGAACCCAAGTAGCATAAGCTACTGCAATATCAAAGGCACAAACAAGAATTCTCTTCAAAAGATCATTTTACTAAATCCATGAGTTACAAATTTAGATATGAAAAGGAACTAAAATCAGCTTAGATCACTGTGTTTTTCAAATCAATCTGTGTTTTTCAAATCAATATCATGTCATCATTAATGAACATGCTAAACAGTCATGAAGGGGTAGTGTTCGAGTTCACTGCTTTTCAACTTATAAGGGCATCTAAGAAGATTGAATATGTTGTGTTCACTTACGCAAGTAGGTCCGATGCATTGGCCATTTTAGCATCTTTGGAGCTGATTAGTGGGTATAGTCTTTTCCTTGGCAATTTCTTGGGAGATAAACTCTCTCCCTGCAAATGAATGAGAGGAAGAGATGTATTCAAGAAGATATGATCAGGTTGTGAAAACAATATGGTTTTGTGCCTAAAAAATATGCAAATAGATCAAAAATTCAAGTGTAATATGAAATGAACAATAGCAGCATGAAGCTAATGCGGACAGTAAATCAAAGTTTCAGCCAAAAAAATGATAGTAAGTTGAAATAGATAAACAAAAAGGAAATTGAACCAATCTTGATACAATAACAACAACCAAATCTTTATTCGAGGTCGGCTATATGGATCCTCCTAGGTCATTGAGCTCGATCTCCTACTATATAATTATATATATATATATATATATATTTAAATAAATTTGAAAGTGACGGTAAAAAAAATAAATTCATTAGATAGAAAGGAAGAAAACATCTAGTAGGTATTCACAAAAGCTGAAAATTGGCCATGGGCTAGCAATTAAACAGTTTAACTAGCCAATAAGCATTGACTACAGAAAATGATGAATTTAATAGCAGTTCCTGAGATAGTTAGTTCATATTCTAACAGATAATGATCATCCCAAACAATTTTTAAATCTACAGAACATAAAAGCAAAAGTGGGGGTGGGGGTACACAAATATACATTTTCAAGAAATGCATAAAGCTAACTTAGTGAAAGAGTAGCAGATAATCTCCCTCCATATGCAAAAATGTGAGAATAAAACCTAAAAAAAACAGTAAGCTAACCTTAATTCTCTTGTCTCCGAAGGAAAGAAAAGTGGGAAATTGCGGTCCATCGTGCTAGCTCCCACAGTGAGCATCCAAGGCGACAAATTGGACACGGTCGAAAGCTTTGGGCCCGGAATTTCCGGCAGAGCAAACAACGGCGATCCCATTCTTAACGGCATGGAACGCGCCAATGGCCAATCCATCCTGAAAGTAATCGACGGGGTCCCCGCCGAGCGACACCGATAGCACGTCGACGCCATCACCGATGGCCGAGTCAAACGCAGCGAGGATGTCGGCGTCAGCGCACTCGCTGCCGTTGACGGGCGGCCAGCAGACTTTATAGGCGGCGACGCGGGCGCGGGGAGCGCCGCCCTTGGCGGTGCCATTTCCGAAGCCGAAGATGTTGGCGCCGGGGACGAAGGCGCCGGCGGCGGTGCTAAGTGTGTGGGTGCCGTGGCCGTCGTAATCCCGCGGCGATTGGAAGGTGGCGTTGAGCCGGCCGGCGAGGGCTTCGTAACCTTTGTTGAAGTACCGCGCGCCGATCAGCTTCCTGAGAGTTGAGAATTGAGATCATCAAAAGTTACGCACATTTACAAAAATGAAATATTTAAATACCCAAATTATCAAAAATTAAAAAATAAAATAAAATGAAATATTTAAATACCCCCACATTAATTTTGAAACTAAACGTATATGATCTTATGTCTATATAATTTGATCAAATATAATTTTAAAGATTTGAAATTTTGGAATTATCTGTTTCATGTGAATTTTGGGGGAGGGGGTTGGAAAGTATTTTATAGAACTTTGACTACATATTAAACTTCCTGAGAATATATCAAATTTAGTAACAAATATCTAATTTGTATAATTACTTAGCAATTTGTATAATTACTTAACAAGCTATCGAATTAAACACAGCAATCTAAAAACTATTTAAAATAATACAGAGCATATGGACATCTCCGATCATTAAACTTTTCAATAATTTTTTTTAATTCTCAACATGTCACATCAATACCACATCGTATCAATACCACATCATAAATATAAAAACCTATTAAAACATCCATAATAATATGAGATATTTCTCTCAAATATTTATGATTCTCACTTCTATATTATTATTCAAATATCTTAAATCTCATAATCAAATATTTCACTGATCAAATATTGATGAGTCTCACCTATTAAATATCTCACTTCTAAAAAAAATTTAAAAAAAAATTAATATTACCTTTGCCCACCAATATATTGTTGGAGAGCCCCGCTGCATATAAAAAATTGGATGATATAAATATGTGTCAGGTGATTTTAAATCTCTCTTCAAATATCTCCTTGCAACAACGGCAATATTTAGCTTGGGGGATATTTGAAAAATATCTCCTTGAATATTTCCTATTGAAGATGCTCATAGGACTTCTCTAATTGTTGAACCTTTTAATGAGTTTTTTTTTAGTTTCCAATATGCCCATCACAAGTATAAAATGTTTCATAAAATTAACTTCATTTTTTCATTGATTACTTCATTATAATTAAATGCTTTGCAATAATTCACAAGATCATCATTAATAATTAGCTCCACCTTCAAACAAAAAAATAGATTTGAAAATCAAACTTGTTCTTAACTAAAAACTTCAAACCTTTATCTTTCCCTCATTCAAGCTTTTTTTTTAGCTTTTTTATTTTTACAAAGCAAAAAGGCTAACATTGTCCTTTTTTGAAATCCACATTGACAGAAATTTTATGCACCTAATTATTTTTTTTAATGCGATTTTTCCCGAGCAGAGCTAGTTGACCACAATGGATATAGATAAACACAACTGCGTTTATGTCCCATGAGAATCCCACAATTGTATATTATCCACTCATGTTCTCTGTTCTTGAAATCCACAACCCTATACATGGGGATTTATGCAGTGTTTAAATCTTGCCGTCCTTGAATTATTATACAAGGAACCTGAATTGCAGTTAAGGTGCAATGGATCTTGAATTGCAGCTAAAGTAACCTTAGTTTTCTGATCGCAGAGTTGACTTGTAAAGTAAGGGTATCCTATCAACTTGTTCTAACAAGTTTTTCAATCGATAGAAAACAGTTTGGATTTTAGAGTTAATAGCCTTTCTTTCTATTAGGCCATATAGTCAACTCTAACATTTTCTCTTTTGCAACAAATTCTTGGTGTGGAGACTTTGAAGAAACGGACAAGGTTTCAACGAAAACAAAAATGATGCAATGAGAAAGAAACCTAAAGCTTTCCGCAATTAGTGAATCTTAATTTGCCCGGTGTGCATCTAGTGGTAACAAAGTGCCTTTGCCCATCATTGTTCTAGAATGCAAGTCAAAGGACTAAAGAGATAAACAAACCTGTTGCATGAAAAGCTTTGATCAGTGCCATGCTGACAGATTCCTTTCCACTTTAATGGAATTGGTCCCAAGCCATAATCCTTGAAACTTTGGGCCTCAGGCCACACACCTAAATGCCACTCGCAAGGATAAGAAGCTTCATCATTAGCCAGCACAAGTTAAACATTGGTCAATGAAGCAATACTAAGTAGCTTAGTCAATGAAAGTGTCTGGCACTAGAAAGAACACTAAATAG